>KV751399.1:160202-203682 GCA_001698575.1 Mola mola
CAGGAAGCACAAGTGCAGACTTCTAGTTAAACTCTGTCTGTGCTGAAACTATTATTTTGTCCACACTCTTCTCAGTTGGAACTTTGGTTAATGAGGGAGTCACCAAAGATTGAAATCTCTTTTCTGAGGGAGACCTCGTTCATTCCTCCATCAGTAGACAGATGCATATTGAAAACATGCCTATCCCTACCATGGCTAGGGATCGAACGATTAATTGTTTCGTTAACTAGTATTAATTAGCGATTTTAACATAGTTGAGATAGTGACCGATAGCTGCGCACTCTACGTAGTTGTGCTATGTTGCCGGATGCAGCATCATCTGAGCGTGTCTTGTTTTTTCTGGAGTTGGTTGAGTGGCAAGCTTTATATAAACCTTATCTAGCCTAGCTTAGCTTGTTTTCATCTACAGGTTCTTACACTACTGTTCATGTATGATAAGATATTAGCCATGCAACTGAACTTTATAAGGTTGATGTGTTTCTAATAATTGGCAATCACTGAGTAATGCCAGATTTCCCTGATATGGGGTTCTTCCTCTTAGCTCACCCATGGTGACCACAGCTGCAGCATTTTCTTTGGAACCAGTCAGGAGGAGAAAAAGGAAACAGGGGATTTGTGATTTTCCCTAGATGGTGTTTCTGCCAATAAACAGGCTTTTGGCTTTTTCCTTCTCTTTCCTTCCTTAAAATTGTAATTATATTGGACCTCATTTCAGTTATTTTTCGATTAATTGTGCCATCCTTTTCTTGTATCTGCTAGGATGGAGTGAGTGTGTTAAAAGGCTGTAGAGAAACTACAACAAAGATTTGTAAACAACTTCAACAAAGCTCTTACCTTTAAACCAAGTATAACATTTATTACAATGTTTTTAGAGTTTTAAAATTATCACCAAAGAAAATATTACAATACTTTACTAAATCTTTTCCCACACCCCTATTTAAACTAATGAATCCAGTAGTCTGGTATGTGACTGTCAGCCAGCCAAACCAGCTTCATATAAGAATAACATCGTTGATGGCTGTTTTTGTTGCTATACCGTTGTTGTTCAGTCAATTAGTAAGATTATATAACCTGTCCATATCCATTTCCTTTAACCTGCATTTAGCAGGAGGTGGGGATCGATGCTTGTTTTAATTAGATGGCAGATGAAGACATTCAATTGGATGTTTCAAGGAAGATGTAGAGGAAATGACAGGGGAGGGATGAAACTGTCGGAGGAAGTTAAGAGAAGAAAAAAAAAGGGCAGAATCAATTTTAAGAAACGAAACGAAGGGGGGGTGCTGAGACAGCAGACAAGCCGACCTGTGTCTCCAAGTGTGGTGAGGCTGACAGCTGTAATCCATTGAGACAGTCCGAGTTGACTTCTCCTGCCACGAATCAGAGAGTCTGACAGGTTGAAAACCAGCAGATGGAAAGAATGGGATGGCATGGGATGTTAATATAGTAGTGTCCTCTTCTACAGTTTTTCCACCTCACTTTATGCTGCATTCTTATGGAATCCAGCAGATAGCAGCGGGCAAACCGGATGTCATTTTAGTGAATGAGAGTAGGACTAAAGTTTCAGGAGGCTGGAAAAAGTACTTGCAACGGTAACAGTAGAGGGCAATGCTGTCGTCAGTTAAAACATTTTAACTTTATCCTGTCCTCTGCGACAGAATTTACAACCGGGTGGTATTTAGCCCCTCAAATGCCTCATTTAATGAGAGAACATGGCTTACATCGACAACAAGAAACTGATTATTTTGGTGCAAAAGTATCCGCAAGTATGCCTGAAATCAGCCTTCATACATTTTCAGTCACTGGATGAGTGGATGAAATTCTCCATGTGTGCTGTGCTCATGCAGAAATTGATATGGATGTGCCTTTTTTTATTGTTGTTGCCATTTCCTTTTTAGACAAAGATGTACAAGGCACATATAAGTGCAGCTCTTGTTTCCCTGCCATGGATGGAAATGAATAAACTCATGTTTTGGGGGAATTTATCATTTGCTTTAAGTTTGCAATGCAAAATTAAAAGGAAGCTGCATTTTATAGCCACATGCAATAGTGGAATATTTATATAAAATAATAGACACAAAATAATTTCCTAGATTGTATTCAAATCGTTGGAAACAATAAGATATCACCATGGCAACACATTGTCATGCATGCTTTGTTGTTGAGGTCCTGCCGCTCCGTTGGACTGTTTGTGTTTGTTGTGTTTGTGTCCAGGAGGTGTCGCCTGCTGGATTCCATTTTTTGTACCATTCACTCAAAACGCAGAATTCTCTCTTGGCACAATAAGAAACTTCTGATCTTTTTGCATTGAGTGTAGATTTAAAATAAATACTCTAAGTGCTGCTTTCGCAAGAAATTTGGCGCCAGTCTCTGTTAAAAATGTTCAATGTTATAAATTTAAATTGATAAAACCTCAAGTTTTAAAATTAATTTATTAGAATGTCTTTAGCTTTAGAAGGATGTTCTTGAATTATTGCTTGGCTTTACCAGTTTTGCTGAATACTGTGTATGCTTTGGCTTTGGCTAATCTCATAATTAACATACAGCAAAACTTTGGCAGGGAGTAATTCAACCCTCTTGAATATTTTCTACCTCAGTTTGTATGGTGTGGTGAGTAAGCTCAGGATTAAGATGTGGAAATGACAAATGAGGTATTTGATACCTAGAAGAGTTGTTTGTATTTTGTTCAATCCCAGATAGGCTGTGATTTAAAGTTGTATGCCTTTGTAGATACACTGAGACGAAGCCTAAATTCCAATCATTGAGGCATTGTGTTCTTGAAATTGCACCAATGTTTTCCTCAGAATTTTCAACTAATTTGAAGTGTTTTGTCAAGAGGATTATTTGTGATGTGTACATTTTCAAATATGCGCTTGTACTATTTTGGACCAAACTAAAACAAAGGAAACAATCTGAAGTTGTCGTTTTTTTTATGTTATTATGTCATGATTTTACTGGTCCGGCTCACTTGGGAATAGATTTTCCTCCATGTGGCCCCTGAGCTAAAATGAGTTTGACACCCCTGGTCTACATCGAAACGGGGACAGGGGCGTTTTTCAAATCTTTACACTCTGGAGCCTGTTTCCGTTCTCGTGTAAACAGAGAGCTAAAACGCAACTAAAGTTTTACGTTTTCACCCGAAAAGGTTGTCGTGTAAACGGGGCCTTAGGCACAGTCTATTTATACACCATCATGCTCAGTTATATAGGAAGTGTAAGAATGAATGTCCCTATGGCCATTACTGATTTGTATCAAACGTGGGTGATCGCAGATAGTATACTACATGGCTTTCAGAAGTTTTTCTTTAATAGCTGTTTTGATAATGCTATCGCCAAGGTTTGTTGATATTACATTACTGTGACCTGGTTTTAAATTAACAGACCAGTATGGACTGAAACGCTTAATCTTCACTCAGCTGTTGACTCTGAATGCTCTCTGAACCTTGCATTTAGTGCTGTTTCTTTAAACCATTCCAGCCTGCTACAGCCAGTAATTTTGTTTTTTCTGTATTGGGTTCTGTTTAAACAAATCTTACATGTAGATATGAAAAACAATCTGATTTGTTCTTTCTCAATTTTGATCCAAGAGGCAACGTGTCTTTAAAAAAAAATCCTGCCGAAGAAGTAATGTCTGCAGTTAAGGTTTTGCATTGATCTTCCTGACTTTTTTTTCTGTGACTCCATATTAACGGTGGCTTCAACTTAATTTAATAATATATTTTAAACTTTAAAAGTGACAGGTCATTGTTAAAAAAAAAATCCCCAAATTTTTATTTGTTAACATTTAGCGAATTTGCTTCTAACTTACACCTAATATGCATACTGATAAAATTTAGTCTCAATATAAATTTAACCTTGACATGTCAAAGGTCAAGTTCAGAATAGGCAGTTTTGTGAAAATCACTATGATCAAGATTTCTTTCAAAAAGGATTCCCTTCAAAATTTTAACTTTTAGATAATTTCCTGATTGGAAAAAGTCGCTAGATTAAAGTCAGGTATTTTTTGAAAATGGAACTTTTTAATACACATACAGTATATTTGAGAAAGTTATTTTCAATGGAAGTTAAAAAGCTCAATGTCATAAAAACATTAAAAGAAAAAAGAGTAAACATCAGTGAAATGAAAATGTGAAGTGAATGTTGGGCTGTGGCGGAGGTATGTGTTCGGCATCAAGAGTAAAATGGTTGAATTTAACTGAAAGTTTTGTTGTATTTCCACAGAAAAAAGAATGGACATGGGATGAGAGTAAGATGTTGGTGATGCAGGACCCCATTTACAGGTAAGCCAGCCTAAGGTTTCAATTTCTACATTTAATTTAGTTAAGCCCAACTTAAAATGTTAATTATTTTTTATTTCTTATTTCAAACCTTGTGGCTCTCTGGGCCTTTTCTAAAAGAAATTGAATTCAAACTTGATTAAATGCAATGTGTTGATTCAGGAAATGAGAATATTTTGTCTCTCTGTCACTGAGGGTGTGTTCTTTTTGAAGAATATATTAGGATATTGTAGTTCGTTGATGATAACTTATACTGAGTCGAGCACAGAGAGGCACAAAGATTTCAGAAAAAGAGCATTGAGTTATTCAGATGTATTGATGCATAAATATGGTATATTGGAGTAGAAGACTTCTGATAACATGAAATGCAGAACGAAAGCAACATGTGTAGACTCACAGATTGATTTCTGACTACTGAATAATTCATTCAGTTTTTCATGATACAATTTGAGAAAAAGTTATTGTTGTCATACCAATATTGGCACAACATTCTTATGTTTTACTAGCATTTTGGACCATCATCAACACCACAGTTCATTGTTCAACTATCATTTATTGAACCTGAGACTTAGCCAGCATCCCTTTAAAAACATAGTTTCCTTTCAAATAAATCTTGTTCATTCTATCAAGTTCACAATGGGATCTTATCTTATCTTATCTCAAAGTACCAGCAGTTTGACGGTTGCAACTTGTATTGAGACACTTCATTTCCTCCAAATGGTTTTGAATCAAAGCAGCGTAACCCCACCCTTCCTAATTTGGGTGGATGCTGTGGCATTAGTAGGCAGCATGAAATACTGAGGCTTGAAAAAAGTTCAACTCTAGCTCTTTCCTCTCTAGTTGAGTTTTTTTATTCATCGTGTCTTAAAAAGCATTTTGCAATGGCTTGATTTCAGTGAGAGAACTTTAATAAAAACATATTTTTTTATTTCTGGGCATTTGAATTGCTCAATCTTATGCCTTAACATGGCATTTCTAAGAATATTGTTAAAAGATTAAGGGTAGGTACGTAGGGTAACAATCAGATTTTATGTGATTTGGGCATAGGCCATCAGTTTACAAATGTCAAAAATCAATTTTCTAAATGTTTATTAATACAATTGAGAAAAGCGCACAAAAGTCAACCGTATCGAGTAAGCTTTGATTTAATGTTGTAGTAATTAGATTTGTGAGTCCAACTTGTATAAAGTAGTACTTATATATTTTGAGTATATCATTCATTCTTTCAGTGCTGGAAGAGCAGCAGGTAACTGTAACAACAGAGACCAACACACACTGCAGCATTAAATCAATTGCACAAAGGAAAATAACTCTTCAAATATTATGGAACGCTCATGTTTTATAAAGACATAAGAACACTCATCGATCACACTTTCCCTAACCCTTTCCCCTCCCTATAACTAACACAATGATTTATGCCTCACCCTAAACTCAATAAAAAATAAAAAATTAACCCTTACACAGTCCCTTAACATTGTTAGAAAAATGTCCAAAATGTTCTTAAGAAGCATATATCTACACTAATATACCAATATGTTCACACACAGATAGACACACACTAACACTCTGTGTCTCAGAAGTGTGTCCACGAGTTCAGTTGGAGCCTTCAGCTTGTCAGAAAGATGGATTTGCTTGGTTGCTTCTGTAAGGATCTCTGAGCTTCAATATTCTAAAATATGTTGAAGATGCCTTAGCTTTTTTTATTCACATGAGCCTTGTGTACAGTGTTCGATAGTACAGTCACAAACTTTGCCTACTGGATGAGGATGAATAGTGGGGGGTTGTACATAAAGCAGAGAATAATGGTTAAGCCTTATCAATCAGTCACTGTCATCTGCTGACCTGTGTCTGGCAGATCCTGGAGATGTATCATCTTTCCAACTTAAGTCACAAAATGCTATGTTGCTTGGTTTATTTTGTGAGCAGATTACAGTAATATATAGTGTGTCTTTTTATGCAATAATCAAATTGTAATTGACTGTTAGAGTATCAACAGTGTAAGTGATTTAATGTACCAATTTTCGCGATTAATCAATTGGTCATTTAATCTATTTATTGTCAAAAATTAGTAGGAAATGCTAATCACATTTTTTTCTGAGCCCAAGACATTTTCAAACTGCTTTATGACTCCAATCAATAGTTGAAAACCCACAAAACTTCATTTATCGTCATAAGTAACAAACATGTAGAATTTAAGAAGCTGGAACCTACATGTTTGACATTTTGCTCATTACAGCTTTATATTCTTGTAAAAAAAAAAAAAAAAACTACTCTGACTCTGAATCCATCCTTGGCTCTTAGAAATTTTTATTTCCCCCTTAAACATTTTTGAACACAGAGCACAACAGTCCCAGAGGCAGGTGGTAATTCAGTAGATGTGGCCCATCGCGGCTGTGACCATCGGAGTTATAACAAAAGAGTTATCTATGTACCCTCCGGTGGCCTTGACTGATAAAATGTATTTAATAATAGACTCATTTCCTTCAAGAATTCCTGTTATGCTTCAACTCAATGTTTTTCATGGGTCACTCCATCAAACAGTTGGGGCAACACTGTGATATCTATGCCCTTGGTTTCCTTCAAAATTTCCAAGAGGGTAATTTGTTATCAATATGCAGTGGGGGCAGTTTTTTTTTATCTGGAAGAGCATATCTGACTTTTATATGAAAATGACCCCATGCGGTATGCTTTCTAGTTATGAAGGAGAACCGAGATTAGTCTGTAAATCTGCAGGAGCTTCTTATCATTAATGTGTAAATCAGAAGGCCAATAAAAATCCCCATGTGAGAAAACGTGATGTGAATGTAACCTTTTGGTTATACATTGCAGTTATTGTCTTGTTTTCAAATCCTGGTTTTCAAATGCTGGGAGAAAAATGCATGTTAGACACCTCTCGATTGTTTTAAATACTGTGTGTGAGACTCACAGCGATTAGGCACAACCTCTCTAAATCATTTGATTTACACCCACAGTGTGGCTGGGAGATTTCCAAAACCTAACCAATATTAAAAACATGATTTACCATATACTATATTGAATTTTTTTTTCATTTAATTAATGAAAAGATACACGATACAGCAAGACTAAGGGCCACATTTATTGTTTATAATGAACAATAAGTGAATAATGGAAATCACAGAAGCTTGTGTGATGTAGCCCTTTGCTCCATAATTAAGTAATTATGGTAAGATGTTTACAGTGTTCTCAAATAGCAAGTTCCACAAGAGATCGGATGCTTAGGAGCCACAATCTCAAATGCGTGGTGTCCTTTAGTTTTAAGCCTGGATTAAGAAACTACCAGCAAACCCTGATCTGAGAACCTTAGAGACCTGCTGGTGACTTAAGGCTAAAATTGATCTGGTGTCTCTCCATGCAGAGCAATATACATTATCACAAAAACTTTAAAGTGGATTCTATATTTTAGGAGAAACCAGTGGAAAGAAAATGAGATCAGTCACATCAGACCTTTTGAAGGATGTTGTTAGTATTTTAGCAGCAGATAGGACCAGCTGAAGCGTCTTCACTCGAGACGCAATGGGCCTGAACTCTGCATTGTTTCTCAGGTATTTAGAATAAGAACATATCAAGTTTGTTAGAGAGCCAAGGACCATCTCATTAACTTAGGGCCAGTTTTCAGGATTTCGGGATTTGTCAGAGTTTAATTGTAAAGAATTATCTGCATGACATAAATTAAAATGGAAGTGATACTTTCCATGACTATACAAGCTTGTCCTTTTCTTCTACTGCCCAGTGGGCTCAGGAGATAAAGGTTCTTTTCATTCTGTTGACAGTTATAGTTCTACACAGTTACACAACACCCAGTTGGTAAGCCTTCATGGTCAGCTCACTCTTACAGTATTGGTCATTGGGCATTTCCTCTCAATAATCCATTGCTTTTCCTTTCACGTATCAGGATTCCAAGTTGTAAATATAAAACATTTTAATTCACGGAATGTTATGTAAACCCCCTACTTTGTAATACCATTTGGACAAAAGAGAAATTCAAATAAGCCTCAAACTGGGAAAACCCCTGTACCAAGTGGTGAATCAGACCCAAATCTGTTCAATTATCTTTTAGTATTGGGCCAACATTAGCTGTAGGCGTTGCATTTCTTTTGAGCATTCCATTTCATCTTCAGCTGCTTTCTAGGTGGAACCAGTTCACCACTTTGTATTCAACATCAACCTGACAGGGCTGGCATGGCAGCGAACACAGTCACATCTTCACATTTGTTTGTTGAACTGTGGTGATGTCCCACCTAGCACCAATTTTCCAATGACCGAAAATCCAATTTAATGCATTGCACAGTGGCAGAGACAATCAGTCTTTACTCTGAAGATTTAAAGTGGTGTGTCTGAGGAATTAAAATAAAACAATTAAAAAGTATAAAAACATGAATGAAAATATGCAAGAAGTGCTTCTCAGAAGCGCATGCACATAGGCAGGAATGACTTAACAATCAATATATATATTCATTCAGCCATTGCAAGTCTGCAGAAACACTTGAATTATATTTGCACTGCTATTAAGCAAGCAACATGGACACAGACAAGCAATTTGAAAGATTGGTGACAACATTTCACATAGAGTCTCATGCTGCACTTACACACTATCCCCACAAGATGCTCAAACAATGTCAAACTGCTGTCAGAGGAGACATGTCTATGACTGCTGTAGCTCTCTGACATAGTGACGATCCTATAAATTGGTACATATTTTTTCAAAAATTAAGTTGTAGATCAACTAAATGCCACCAAAAACTAAGATAAAAAATCAAATAAAAATTAGTCAGACATTAAGTTCATTCAACTTTTAACACATACTGCATATTTTAACCACCCTCTGCGTTACAAAAGTTAACTGAGTCTGAGCTCCACAACCCGCACTGTAAAATTCTGCTCCATTGAGCTCACCACAGTTAATAACAGATAAATTGACAGAAACCACGAGAGAAATTGGCGTATGAAACCACTCCCAACAGCAAGACAGTCAGGAATTTCTGACATGCCATTAGTCCATGTGGGCTTCCAACAATGGAATCATTAATGTTTAGTCAGATTCGCTTGCACTTAAGCGTCCTTCATACTAAGCTTCAGATGAAAGCCAGTCTGGTGAAAATTTGGCGTCACTGGGAAAAAAAGTTGATGTTGTAATAAAGGCTTAACCGACACAGTGTCTGCTTTGGTAAAGATAAACCCATATTCATTCGTTAAGAATCATCAAAAGTGAGCTGTCAAGTGGCTATAATGTCACAATGCAAACTATCTCATACACTTCAAGATGATGATGATCAGCCATAGTACATTTCTTTTTAGGAATTGTTAGTCTTCACTATTGTTGTCTGAATACAATCTGAATTGAGTGTCATTGTGTTTATTCATGGTCTGTTTGTGCCCACACTGTGCTGCAGTGCTGATGACTGTTTAATTTATTCATAATCACTGTTGTCACTTATCTAAAAAGCAGATGTTTTTTGTAATGTGAAGTTACTGAAATTCTGAGCCAGAGCTCCAGCCTGTGTGCTATGAATGCATAGTCCTTTAAATCAGTGGTTGTGTTTCTTTAAAATGATTTCATGTGAACCTGAGGCATAGGTTTTTGGCTTAGTGGGGATGAGGATTCTGTGGAGTCAATTTGGAAGATTTCTTTTAGGTCTAAAGAGGTGAATATACTGTGTACCGTATATACTGATGACCCTTGAGATTAATTTTGGATCTAATATGACATTTTCCTCCAGGGATTGATAAAGTATTTTTTATTCTGTTACTGATTCTAATAATCTGTCCCCTTTTTTTGCAGACTAATGAACATATTCAGCTCTTTATTGCTGTTGTCAGTTCCCAAAGTCAGTTATTAAAGTGGGAACACTTTGTGTAGTGTGACCATGTCATTCCCACACACCCTGGAGAAGGAAAAGACATAGAAACTGATTGTACAGGTATCTCAGTTCCTTGAATAATAATATGCCTTTACCTGCAGATGGATTGGAAGTGAAGACGAACTGTATCATCAGCTTCATGGTCATAAAATATGTTTATAATACTTGTTACTTACCATATCTTTGATTTTAAGAGGTTATCTGTTCTGGTAAGGTCAGGGTCACTTATGAAAATGAAAATCCTAGGACTAATACAAGTACCCTTAAAGTACAGATACCAAAAGAGCACTCATTTTGATACCCATGTGATTTGAATCATTCAGTTGCTTGAAATTCCACCATTGAATGACCTTTCAAATACACAGCGCTTAACTCTATTGCACCACATACTGCCTGGGTTGTAGCTGCTGTAGTAGTGACCAATGACAAGAATTATCAAATGTAGCAGTGATTGGCTACGAACAAAACCATAGAAATTTAATTGCTGCTCCAACCCTCTGGAGCTCCCTCCCACCAAATAGCCGCAACTCAGACTCACTCCAATTATTTAAGAACCAACTCAAAACACACTTTCAAGATAGCCTACAGTACCCCTCTACAAATATGAACTGTCATAACTTTTAAATTAAAGTTATTATTTTCTGAATGGAGTTGGAGCCTGACTCAGAGGTAGTGAACTGCTTATTGCCCACCACCATGCACTGTTTTCTCTAATACATTTTCCATCAGAGTGAGCAAAATGATTTCCAACAAATGAAGACCACATCTGATATGTAGATGCTTTAAGCAGCCACAGTTTGCCCCAGTGAGGAGATTCCAATATATATTTAAAGAAACGTCTCCTTTTTGGCACTCAGCATCTGTATCTAATTATTCACTGATAAGTCTACAGAAACACACAATGGTCACGACTCATCACGAGTTGGATATTGGAGGTTTAAATCAAGACTTGACATCTGTTTGTTTATCTTTCGTTACACAGTGAATATTAAATACTAAGTACTCGTTTAGACATTTCAGGCGATTGTATTGGGAAATCTTTTAAACCACTATATCCATTTATTTTAACAGTGATGGAAAATATTTTGTCATTTGGATGTAATCTGAACCAGTCAGCAAATCATCTGCTTTTGAGGGTGTCAAAGTCAGTATGAGTAACTAAAGAGACCAAATCGTTTACAGCCTACATTTAATGGGGCTAGGAAAAATTCAGGGGACATTCACAATAATCATGCTTCAGTGGTGACAGGCAGATTTTCTATGGAAAAAAAGAGTTGCTATACAACCCTTTCTTTATTGATGTTTTTTCATATGCCCTTTGTATCTTTCCCTCTAGTAGCTATAGCTGACATACAAAGGCTTGTGCACTCTAGTCTTCACACACAAGGTCTATGTTACTAAGATACTAAATTTTTAATGGGATGCAAACCCTCTTGGCATTTAATTCTTGGAAAGTACTTTGGGTTACAACATCTGCTCAAGTTTCTTAAAGACCTTTGTGTATCTCTGCCTGGTTCCTTAGGGTATACATTGTACATCTGGATGAGACATTAAAGGCTGTGACAAAATGTCAATTTTAGCTGAGATTGGAGTGAGAATGGGCTGTTCCATACAATATTGATTCAGTTTTAATCCAGGAATATTTGCAGTTCAGGATTACTATTATATAAGAAATTTTAAGAAACAGATTTGACTCTTCTTTACCAAAAGACAAGTAAGTCAGAAATAAATCACTTGTCTTATCGTGTCTTTAAAAGTCATTTTCCTCTAAAAGGAATTTGGATGATTAATATTAGCGCTAAAATGGAATGTTAATGTAAATTTCCCCTTCAGAAATGTTTTAAGGTGTTTGTAAACACTCTACTTGGACTAAGCATATGTTTCAGATTATTTTTTTTTACACAAATGCCATAATATAGTTTTGAAATATTGGTGAATTCCTTAAATTACATCTACCTCTTCTTATTCATTAAATATTAACAAAGTGCTATGTCCAAAAATTCAGTTTTTATTCAATATTCATCAGTGTTGTTGTTGAAATGCTTCCCTTTATTTCTGTATGGGAACCAGTTAGTGCAGTGCTTATTCGTCTGTTACAGTAAGCAAAGTATGTAAACAAAATGTTGGCTGCTGCAGAACTTGGCCATGTTTAAGTTATGTTTACCTCAGAGAACACTTGTCTACAGGTGAAGATCTCTCTGATCTGTCAGAATATGTGTACGTGTGCACATTTAAGATTCCACCTGATAGGAAGCCACAGCCTTGGGGCAAACGAGCAGACCAGACCAGATCAGATTTTTTTTTTTTAAACCTTATTTTAAAAACATATATAAAATCTGTATTTGTTTCTAAACCACACACACAGACGTGAAGTCATGCAGCTCTTCAGAGCTGGAACTGCATTGCAAGGAGATAATGCCACAGAGAGGTAAAACAGCACTACATCCATGTCCAAAGTACCAAGAAATGTAATTTCACAATCTGTTCTTCCAGCAATTACGTTTAGGCAATTTGTTATTTTCATGATTGATGTGATGCCCATTAAGATCTTAAGATCTTCTCTTATTTGGGAAATAGATTAATAAATAAACCTCAGGATATACAACCACAAATGATTAAGCAGTGGATTCCACTCTGTTTTGACGCTGAGAGAAGGGGAATTGGAGAGAACTTCAGGGGGTGGGCGATAGTCGTATATTCATCGAAAAATTCCCTGTGAAGAACGAATAGCATTTGTGCTTGAAATGCCCAACCCTAGTTTCATTGTGTCCCCTTTATCCGTCAGAGTAGCCAGGGAGTTAGTTGGTCAGTGAATCCTCCAGTATTTCTCCATCTTCCATCCTCTTTATTTCATTACTGCCTTATTCCTATAATTAGGAAATGGCAGTTGCAAGCAGATGGAAATCGCAGCGTAGACATCTTCACTTCCTCCAAATATACCTGTGATGAAAAAAAGTCATTTTACTTTTGATAATACATGTCTACAAATTCATAAAACAAGCAGACCCAGTTGTTCTGGTGCTTCACACCTACAGACAAACTTATATTAACTAATTAACCTAAACCCCCCCCTTTTGCATGTTTTTGGACTGTGGGAGGAAGCCAGAGTAGGTGGAGAGAACCCCCCCACGCAGACACAGGGAGAGCATGCAAATTCCACACAGAAATGCCCTGACCGGAGAAGCAAACTCAGGACCTTCTTGCTGTGAGGTAACAGTGCTAACCACTGTGCCACTGTGTTGCCCAGTTACACAATATTGCACAGTATAATTTAATGGATCTGCACCAACAGTATTTGTTGAATGAGTTGGTAAGCACTGTTCAGATGAGAACACAAACAGGGTCTACATTAATGTTTCAGTGGACGGTCATGGTGTTTCTTCTGAAGGCAACTGGACTTCTTGTTTCTTGAAGACGTTTTGCCTCTCATCCAAGAAGCTTTTTCAGTTCTAGATTTCTGGTAGGGAGTCCCCAGTATTTAACCTTGTGGAGGATCCTTATACTCAGGGTAGTGGGCAAAGGGTACAAAGCCCCGCCCCCAATCTGTGTGGCCCAGATCGTGGGAAAATGTCCCAACAAGGACAGAGGGGAAGTCTAAGGAACACAAACACATCAAGACAGCATTAAAAACCTGTGGATACCCTAACTGGGCGTATGTCAAATCCACTAAGCGCTCCAGGAACAACACCCCGACAACACAGGAAGAGGAGAGGAACAAATGCCACAACGTTGTCATTCCGTTTGTGGCAGGGGTGTCACAGGAATTCAGAAGAGTTTTCTCTAAGCATAACATCCCTGCTCACTTCAGACCCTGCAACACTCTGAGACAGAAACTGGTTCACCGCAAGGACAAAACTCCCAGACACAAACTTAACAATGTTGTGAATGCAGTCCAGTGCAGTGAGGAGTGCATAGACCTTTATATCAGGGAGACCAAACAACCTCTCCACAAACGCATGGCTCAACACCGGAGAGCCAGCTTCTCCGGCCAGGACTCAACAGTCCACTTACACTTAAAGGAGAAGGGACACTCCTTTGAGGATGAGAATGTGCACGTGGTGGACAGGGAGGATAGATGGTTTGAGAGAGGAGTAAAGGAGGCCATCTATGTCAAGCTGGAACAGCCAACACTTAACAGAGGAGGAGGCCTCAGACGTCAACTGTCTACCACACACAATGCAGTTTTGAAATATCTCCCCAGGAAACTTAACCACATTTCACACCTTGGCTCATGTGAAACCAGCGACTCACATGATGACCGGGGGTAGTGATTACCCATCTGATGGGGGGTGGATCTGGGTCACACAGATTGGGGATGGGGCTTTGTACCCTTTTTGCCCACTACACTGAGTAAGAAGGATCCTCAACAAGGTTAAATACTGGGGACTCCCAACCAGAAATCTAGAACTGAAGAAGCCTCTTGGGTAAGAGGCGAAACGTCTTCAAGAAACAAGAAGTCCAGTTGCCTTCAGAAGAAACACCAAGACTACCATGACCTGGATGACTGCGAATCCTCACAGACGTTTCAGTGGATGGTATCACAGTAACATCCACATGAATACACTGATCCAAGGTTTCCCAGCAGAGCAATGCATTGTAGCACAATGATTATCTTTATTTGCTTCACTTATCAATGGTTTTAACACTGTGACCAATTCCTTTATATAACGTATTTGTGCATGCTGGCAGTAATTTTCTTGGGTCTAACTTCTGTAGCTTTCAGCTGTGGTAATTGCTGTCATCCTCTGAGAAGCAGCCTACCCTTTTGCCTCCCACCCAGCAGTCTGTATAAGAAATGTTTGGCTCTGACCCTTTACTCTCACTTCAAAACCCTCCAGTAAGAACATCACACCCTTCTAATTAAAGTCAATCTTGTTTTTGCGTCTAGAAACGCCCTGATTATGTGATATGGAAAACAAGCTGTGATCTGGAGCCTACATTCACCACATATTATGCTTATTTTTTTTAGTGTACTCATGCCATGCTGATTACAAACTATAGCTATTTTTGTACACATGAATTATTCACAAACACACACACACACACAAGAAAGCCCATAACGTTTGTTCCAACCTCATTCAGCCTTATACTGTCTCTTTCTCAGGAGCATCTTATTTCTCTTTGCTCTGAGCTAATGGACTGTCCAGTCAAATTTGATGGTCTGCTCACTGCCCCAAAGGGGAAGATCTCATAGAAGAAACAGAAATGAAAGAACCATTTACCAGAAAGTATACCTGTCTGTGGACAGTTCTGATGGGAATGAAGGAAGTCCAAATTAAGTAACAGAGTCTGGTTCTGATAGAGAATTTCTCCCAATAACTGTTACAGCAGTTTAATATGAAACACAAGAACAGTCCAAAAGTATGCATTTTATAAATGTTTGGTACAGACCATGTAACTGAACAGCAGCCACTTTGGCTCAAAGTGGCAATTTTTGGACAATAATAAATACTAAAACATAACATGACAGTAGCAAAAGTAGTGATGAATAAGAAGTGTCAGAAAACTGACTGTAATATCAGTTACACAGTAATACTAAGCTCTGCAAAGGAGAAGGCTGGGTAAGTTCAACTGCCGAAGCCGAACCAGCCTGCTGTGCTCTAGATGCTGTTATGGAGCACTGGAAAATGTCTATTCCTGACAGTTGTCTGTAGCTGTGCTGGAATTCAACCCCTTGTTCATTCATTGATCTCTATGCAATGCAATAGTGGGATTTCACTTCCAGTTTATCCTCATTTTTTTCAAAGTGAGCATTTAATTTACCTTTCTCAAATGCATGTTTAGGAAGTTATGTATATATTTTTTAATTGCTGCTATTAAATTTTGCAATGCTTTTTCCCCAATAAGAAACTTGCTGAAAAGATACCTCAGCTTTAGGGCTTTAGTTGACCAAAGAAATCTTAGTTGACAAAATACATAAAAGAGAAATAGAAATGCATTTTGTCTATTGGTCAACTAATGTTGACAAATGTTAATTCAGTAAATTTTTCCTGACCTTGATATTTGACCTATAAAGTCCAAAATTGTACCAGTTGATGCCATTGCCAATAACAAAGTAAAAATTATGTGCTAGTTGAACATTTTCTTGGTGCACAAGCAACAGCTAACTCTTTATGTAGAAAAACTTAAACAAAATATTCATAGGAAAAAGTTTTCATGTCCTTTAAAATGTGCCTGGGAAAGAGATGTTAGCTCTTTGTTATAGCGTCTATAACAGTAACCACCCTGTAAGCTTTAAATGAGTTTTTTGGAAAGAGAAAGGCAGCAGCAAAAAGTCCACACATTAGTTCTATGGGCGTGTAATTGTGTTGAAAAATACCTTTTACTGTTATCTGAGGCTGCGCAGCTTAGAGAAACCAGCACGAACTGGAGAAAATGGCCATTCGTCTACCACGATTGTTTGGGTTTACTGTTCTCTCTAATGCAAATGCAGCAAAATTAAAATATCAGGAAAGGGGTTTCAGTTTTGAGCAACCATTGTAATTTGACTTTCTTTTGTTTTTCATGGTTTAATAGCTTTCCTAAGGCCTGCAGTCTCCAGCTCAATTTAAAGCACTCACAGGATACAGCACTGTCTTTACCATCATTAACACTTAGATTGTATTGCCGGAGTATCTAAGTTCCACAGTTTGTGTTTCACATTTATTTATTTCCTTGTCACCCATCCAACCCACTGCAGCTGCTGCTATAAATCCCTCTACATTGAATGTAAATGAAGATGAAGAAGGTTCAGGTCCTGTTTTCCTCCTTTCTGCCCACTCATTGCCTTCCACTGCCTCTGGTCATTGTGTGTCTGTGTGTGAGTCTATTAGTGTGTGTTTAAGCATGACCTTGGTTTGTGTGTCTCTAGTAGAGACAGACAATATTCTCCATATTCTCACCTTCGCGAGTGGTAGGAAGAGAGGAGGTGGGCTGGTCATACAGTTTAACTCCAGATGGTGCAAACTTGGGCATATCTCATGTCTCTCATATCATATCATATCTCATATCATGTCAATGAGTGTATCTGCAGCCTGGACTTCGAACTTATTGCCACTGGACTTGGCCCATATAATCTGCTAAGAGACTTTACGGGTGTCATCGCCATGTTAGAAAACAAAAATAATGAATGGATTCCTTATTTGTGAAAGCTGGCATTGGCATCCCTGCAATGCACGTTAGAGAATAACGCTGATATAGAAAAGACATGGAAAAGAATGGGAGGGCAGAAAAAGGGCTGTTTGGTTAGAAGGGGGAGCTTACTGGACATGGAAGAGTGGTTTTGCTGAAGTTTTATTTGTTTGGTAGAAAAACTTGCTGTAGAAGGGAGAATGAGGGGGAAAACAAGGAAAATTTGAAGTGTCAATAAATACAGACATGGACTTTCCAAAAAGAATCCTGCATTGTTTCTCACTTTGGACAAGTTTTGAATTTAATGAGCTATATACCAGTCATATCCACTTTTTTTTGCTCTATCTCAGACGTGCATGAAGGAAGATAACAGATAACAGCTTTTTTTTTGCCTTGGCAGATTATGAGACGGACTTGATAAACTCAACATTCAAATACAAATGATACTCAGGTCATGCCCCTTTGCCCAGGAGTGCAGTTTTCTGTACGCCATATAGCTCAAAACAGAATTTTACTATATGAAGACAGGTTTTTACCGTTAACACTGATTAGAAGATGTAAGATATCAGCTATATCACATTTGGTCAGATTTAAAATGCTTGCAGCTGGAGAGTCAGTAGATTTTATGTCATCTCATAAGAATAAGCTGATCATGAATCTTTAATCTCTTTTAATTCATCCTTTATATTTTTACTTGTATTTAGTTCGAATTATATTTTTGTTTGTTTAGTTTTTGTTCTCTTGCTCTAGTTTTTTTCCTCTCTCTGTCGTTATCTAAAGACTCAGATAAGACACAAAGCTGTCACATATTTCTGAATTCATTGTCCTGTTCGTATTTCAGGAGATCCAAAGATATTTTCTTCACATATTTGTCTACCCCAGAGAAAATGAGCATTTAAATTAAAAAAAAAAAATAAGAAAGATTGAAGAAAAATATTTTGGCAGTCGCTTAAGTTATATTTATTTTATTCCTAGTTGCGGAACATTACAGTTTATAACTATATTATCGTAATTATTAGAAGTCTAGTTCTTCACCAGTAACATCACAGTTTACAGTGAATGAGTTATTGAGATACTTTATTTACGAGTATTAGGTAGTGCAAAGCCCCAAAAGGCATAATAGGTGCCTGTTCAGACATAAAACTCATCCCGTAACTGCACCAGCCTTTTTAAATTCCTGCATTTTGATACTCACAGGCCTGGAGCAGACCCTGGCTCTTGGCCTGTTCAAGCCCTTTGGGCTTTGTTTCCCTCCCTGCACTGTTTTTATCATGTGCTAAATAAAAAATAGAAAATAAATAATATCATGTCATGACGATGGGACATGAATGTGAGTATAAAAGAGAAGGAGGGGAGGTTAGAGGAGCTCAGTGCATCATGGGAAGTCCTTCAGTAATCTAAACCTAGCGCACAATAACTAAGGTCCAGCCAGAGCCAACCCGAGCTAGCTAGCTCTATCAGAAAGGAACGTTATAAGTCTACTCAAACTGATTGGCTCCCATTTAGGGACCACCAGTAACCCCGTGTCTTGGGAGTGTTGAGATATAGTTGGGTAATTGGGTACTATTAGCTCTGATCTGAAGATATGATGATCCCTGGCCTTCAAGGGCTTTTTGTGAGGGGAAGGATTTTACATTTTATTTTGCATTTGACATTCAGCCAGTGCAGAGAATGGCAGGGGAGAAATGAGACCTCTTACTTTTTGTTCTTGTCAGATCATCAGCAGCAGTGTTGTGGATCAGCTGGAGTGTCTTTAGAAACTTAATGTATTAAGCCACCATGATAATACAGAGCTACATTAGTCCAGCCTGAAATATTGATTGCATGGACTAATTTTTCTGCATCTTTTTGAGACGGGTGCGCAGTTTTTGGACCTTTTTTGAGTCTTTGAAATTTTTTTCAAAAAGAAGTATCACAGCAAATCCTGACCAAGCATTATTTAAGATATTGGGAGAATAAAGATTGGGTTGATGCATCTCACAATTGTTTTAAAAATTGTTTAGAAATAGTCACATACATAGGATCTTTAATCACTAGAAGTAATTTAAATAGTGGTGTCAGTCTTTGTGACAGATTGTTCAGGTGACTTCTTTTTGAGCATTTCAAGATTCTTTTTTATTTATATGAGTTATTTAAAGAGTATAATAATAAATGTTGACCTTGACTATAAACTTTTGCTAAAACAGTAAGTCACCTCTATGTTTTAAATTATAAATCAGAGCTAATTTTTCGGAAGACCTAAAGCTCGATTGATGTGATCTATGAGACAAACATCCAGATATAACAAATCATGACATTTTGGTCACTAAAGGCATTTACAGATGTGCTATAGGCCAATACATTTTATCACTAAAAGAATTGAACTTTCCGGCAGGATTAATAAGAGGGTCATTTTCACTTACATCATCATTTTAACCCACTAAGACTGGATTCAACATACAGTGCTGTGAAAACATATTTGCCCCCTTCCTGATTTCTAATTTTTTTGCACATTTGTCGCACTTAAATGTTTCGGATCATCAGATTTTGATATTAGAAAAAAGATAACCTGAGTAAATACAAAATTCAGTTTTTAAATGATGATTTCATTTATTAAGGGGGAAAAGCAGTAAGAGCCACTAGTAAGGTATTTCACAAAAGTGAGTACACATTTCAGCAACCATTTTATTATATCTTTACTTACCATTATTTCTACTATAGAAATTCAACTTTAATATACTTTAGAGTAGTCAGTGTACAGCTTGTATAGCAGTATAAATTTACTATCCACTGAAAATTACTCAACACACAGCCATTATTGTCTAAATAGCTGGCAACACGAGTACACCCCTAGTGATACCTGTACCTGTTGTTCAAACATGCAAAGCCACCTGTCCTATTCATCATGTTCACGTTTTTGCCTGCTTGACTGGACCATACAAATTTGTGTATCATGGATTAGTGCAGTTAAATTAGGCGCTTTGGGTACAATTCTCTCATACAGGCCACTGGATGTTCAACATGGCACCTCATGGCAAAGAACTCTGTGAGGATTTGAGAAATAGAATTGTTGCTCTCCACAAAGAAGGCCTAGGCTATAAGAAGATAGGTAACACCCTGAAACTGAGCTACAGCATGGTGGTTCCACTTGTAACGGGCTTCGCCAGGGTCGACAAATAAGTTCAGTCCTCACGCTCTGCGTAATATCCGGAAGTTGGCTTCAAAAAACAGGTGCATGAATGCTGCCAGCATTGCTGCAGAGGTTGAAGAAGCAGGAGGTCAGCCTGTCAGTGCTCAGAACATACGCCGCACACTGCATCAAGTTGGTCTGCATGGCCGTCATCCCAGAATGAAGCTTCTTCTGAAGTAGTTCACAAGAAAGCCCGCAAATAGTTTGCTCAAGACAAGCAGACCATGTCCTGTGGTCTGACGAAACTTGACGAAAGATAAACTTGTTCGGCGCAGGTAGTGTCCAGCATGTGTGGCGGTGCCCTGGTGAGGAGTACCAAGATAATTGTGTTTTGCCTACAGTCAAGCATGGTGGTGGTAGCGTCATGGTCTGGGCAGGCAGTGTTCCAACATAATAATGACCCCAAACACACCTCCAAGATGACAATTGCCTTCCTGAGGAAGCTGAAGGTGAAGATGATGGAGTGGCCAAGTATGTTTCCAGACCTGAACCAAATTGAGCACCTGTGGGGCATCCTTAAGCAGAAGGTGGAGGAGTGCAAGGTGTCTAACATGCACCAGCTCTGTGATGTCATCATGGAGGAGTGGAAGAGAGTTCCAGTAACAACCTTTGCAGCTCTGGTGAATTCCATGCCCAAGAGGATAAAGGCAGTGCTAGATAACAATAGTGCTCACACAAAATATTGACACTTTGGGCACAATTGGGACATGTTCACTGTGAGGTGTACTCACTCGTGTTACCAGCTATATAGTAAATAATGGCTGTGTGTTGAGTTATTTTCAGCAGGCCGTAAATCTATACTGCTATACAAGCTGTACAATGACTACTCAAAAGTATATTCAAGTTTAATTTCTGTAGTATTATCCCTTCAGTAGATATAATAAAATGGTTTCTGAAATGTGAAGGGTGTACTCACTTTTGTGAGATACTGTATATGCTTTTTTTTTTTTCATGTTCTTATTTGCTTAAGAGGCCTACAAATTTAAGTTTAGATATTGATAAATATTGTGCCTGCTGGTTTCGTAAGGACCTAATCTTACCAACACATGTAAATGGAAATTATGTCATCATTCTGTAAACATTACTTTGTGCAATCAACATTTATTTTTGTAGTAACTCATTAAAGTAAGAAAAAGTGTCTGTTGGCTGTTTAATATATCCTACAGCAAACGTTTTTGGTCATATTCAGTTCATAATGACCTCAATATGACCAATCCCCAGACATGTCAGGTATGTAACACCACTTTCATTTGTGGTGATTCAGTAATTCATTTGTCACATTATTTGTTTTATTTATTAATTTTCAGAACTTTCTTTACACAACCAGGAATACTATATTAATGAAGGAATACTATTTTTTTGGGAGGTAAATTATTGTTACATTAGAAATGCTGGAAACAGCTTATAAAGAATCCAACAACTGTGAGATATCAAATGTAAGCTTTATAAAATTCCCCAAAACTTAGAGAATTTAATCTTTGTGTCCATGATTTAGCTGCAAATCAAAAGCTGCGGAAAATCTCAGTGTTCCTCCACCCTGTGATTACACAATTAGGTAATGATGCCAGTACATACTGTGCATTTTGGTCCATTGAATGATCTGTGGTGGAGAAAATTTCCAAATTTTATGCAAATATCCACATGAACCTGAGGATGAACTCTTTGGATTTCTGTAATTGAAGGTCAATGGTAAAGGTCACTGTGACCTATTAAACAAATGTTTTGTCATAAATTTCAGATACATTAATTATGACCAATTTTCACACAGGCTTTACTGATTGTAAAGATCTTCTGTAGAGGTGGTTGAACATGTGTGTGAAGAATCCATGTTACAGAATTACAGATCTGCTAATATTCGGGGGATCTGTGTTGGAATCAGAAATCTGACAAGTCTTTAAACTAAATATAAAAATATTTCCTTTGTTCTGCTGAATTGTTTCTATTGTCACAGACACGCCTCTAAGTCTGACTGCTATTGTGTTGAGTGACATTCCTTAATTTGAAAATGGTATATATTGTAACTTTAAACAGGAAACAAAATGAAAAGCCCTCTTGAAATACATGTTTTGTTTGTTTTTTTTTTTCCGTTGGCAGTATTTCCTGTCTGATTTATTAAGCTGTTAATCTTTGTCTTTGACTGCCCACGTGTCAAGTTGGCCTGTTTTACTTAGCGATCTGATTCATTTCGCACGAGCAATTTGATAGAAACGCATCAGAAGCAGTTACTTCTGCGCTGTTGGGGGATTTGTCAGCTAAGCTCAGTTTTACTAAATCTTTGGCTGAGTCTCACTTGTCTGGTTGTCTGCAATGTTTCTCTTTTTATCGTGGCCTGATTCACTTCTCTGTGGGCAACAACTGGAAGAACACAAGAACTTTTCACCTGCTATTGCTTTCAAAAGAAGAAATCTGTGAGGACATTGATTTTTATCACAGTGACTAGAGGTTGTGGATTGAAGGGAGGCCAAAGAGAGACTTTAAAGGGGAGCTAAAATATTTCTGCAATGTGCAGCCGAATAAGAGTCAGTTTTCTTCCAGCAGATAGCAGCTTTATAATAGAGACTTTGGGTCTCTGGGTGATGTAGACACATACTTGCTGATGATGTTGTCTCATTTCATTCTCAGTACTTTGTAAAGTACATTGTGTACAGTCAGCAGTATTCTCTTCATTTAATTATCTAAACCATGGTAGGCAAATGTTCCATAATACTCAGATTGTTGGGGAGTGAAATTGCAACATTGTTGCATTTGTTTGGTTTGGTTTGCTTCCCTTTGACACTGCACTTTGTCAAACGGACCAAGACCCCCTGAATAATGTCATGTAGTTGAAACAGCTGCACATGAGTGGACAGAAATTGGGGGGGAGGGGTACATCCCTTCATTTGCCATACCTGCCCTCTGAGTTTTCACACCTGTCCAAACGAAGTGGACGATATAAGAAAATACCGAAGGGTTTGTTTAAAGCAGATCAAAAAGCTCTTGTGTACATGCGACCTAAAGCTGTTGTTGATGCTTACTAGGGTAGATTGAGTATTTGACTGGCTTCTTTACCAGAATAGGATTTTTTCTTTGTCTGATTAATGATGAAATAAATCTAAAATGCACTGACTGCATCATTGACTCTGTTGCCTCTCTATGTCCGTACTCACTATTATCTGAAGTGTCACTCAGTGTTCCGCCCAATTGAATATGATTACTCGCAACAAATGTTGACAATTCCTTGTCATCACCAAATAGTCAGCAAAGAAACGTAGTGAAATAAAAAGTACAATATTTCCTTCCAAAATGTTGTTTAGGGCAGGTAAAAAAGTAGCAGATAATGGAACTAGTCAAGCAAATGACCTCATAACTGTAAGATAAGGTTTCAAATTTCAGCCATAATATTAAAACCATTGACAGTTGAAATGAATAAAATTGATCATCTGAGAACATTGGAATGTTGTAGTGAAAAACCTTGGTTTTCTAGTGTCCATATAACCCAGCTGAACATCAGAAAAACTAAACCCATGAATTTAATGGCCCCCCAGCAGGACAGTGCACCCACCCCTGTTGACCAGGCCTCCAAACACCCCAAATCCCAATTTAGTCAGGCTTGCTGGAGAAAGTACAATCAATACAGGCCCCACCTTGCAAAATTTAGGACTCAAAGCATCTGTTGCCAACACCGAATTTTTTGTGCACATCGCATCAACATAAAACTTAAGGTTTAGATCTAGGGAATTTTTAGGCCAGGTATACATTTTCAGCTCTTTCTCATGTGTTTCTGGTGGTTCCTGAGCATTTTTCATGGTGTAGGCAAAATATAAGTTTCTGCCCCAACTTTACAAATTTCCAAGGTGCAGCAAGGAGAAAAATATCTTGAAGACTTTCACAGAGCTCCACAACAACATTAGAAAACAACTTTATTAGACTGTCGTGTTTCGACTTCTGGTCTTTATCAGGATCACTGAGCTTTTAGATCTATTCAGGGCAATTTCTGTGGTGTAGTACCACTTATTGGCCTACTGGAGAACCATTGCTGTCACTGTTTGCGAGTGCTGAAATAAGAGGTTAGATAAGTTACAGCTGATATCATAGGACCACAGTTTTGCCAATAGTCTGATGGTATCTTCCTCCTAAATTGCTGTATATCCTATAAAATTCATCTTTAAACAGAAAATATAGTTGTAGAATGTCATTTTTTGTTGCTTCAACACCAGAAAGAACTGTTGAAAAATTGCTGAGACTTGTACCCGTTTGCCTCATTTAGTAATACAAGTCCTTTCCTATTTGTTTCTGCATTGTTGAACACCGCTTAAAAATGTAGGGGAAAGGAAACATTTCAGTCAGCCACACAATTTAAACATTTGACCTTGAACATAGTGTTCCAAAGCAGCAGACTGGACCAGGAAACTCCCTACTTCTGTGTGTGTTTGATTGAATGAGTCAGTACAGATAGCTGTGTCTGGTATTTTGCTGGTAAGCAAATCAGAGTCCACAAAGACATCATCCATATCACAAGACCTCAGTTAATCTGGCTCACAGAGAAAGCGTGACTTCCGCCTACATCATGGTTGAGGCAGACGCGTAAATTCTCAGCTCCACAAGACCTGTTAAAAATTAGCAGTTAAAGTAAAGAAACCCAAGAAATGAATAGTATATTGTAAGAAAACGGCACAGCAGAGATGAGTTCAAACTCGAGAGCGAGCAAGTAAGAAATGTCAGAGTGTATAGACGAGGCTCCTGATTTCTTGCCAACATACACACAAATATGCGCTTAGAAGCAAAATACACTAGGGGGTGGGAATCTCTTGGTACCACAAGATTCGATTCAATTCCAATTCAGAGTGCTTCGATTCAATGATAAAACGATAAGCGATGCACCTCCATGCACCCATGTGGCTCTCATACATTGCTCTTGTTGTAGCACATAAGTCACTAGCTGCAAGTCATCGGTGAAAAAATGAGCAGTTACAGTAACATAGGATTCTCTGGCAAATGATGTACACGCATCACAAATTAAAGCAATCCTACTGGCTGTCTTCAGTGACTCCAAGACATCATCTTTGGGAGGGGATTTTATACCTGGACTCCAGTTTGTTTATCATAGCACGAAAGCCTTCTCAAATTTCTCAATGACTGAATTAGAGCGCAAATCTTTTGCAGTAGTGATGTGCTTTGTCATCTCTGAGTTGGGTAGAAACATGGAAAATGGATCTTGCATCGTTCTCTGGTCAGCAGCAGCTACTACAACCGGCAGCTTCTCCTCCATTTCCAGGTTGAAATGTGAGATGTGGTTTTTAATGTTTGTTGTGTTCTTGAAGTACTTCAGTGTAGTCGAAAACACCTTGCACACAGTGTGGCTCTTGTGCAGTACCCTCTTACATTCAACTTCATGAAAGCCAAAATGCCTCCAAACGTGAGCTTTTAAGCTAGGGGATGCTGATCATATATCTATATCCATCTTCAGTCGCTCCTGCTCAGCCATGTTAACATACATGCATTGTAGCGCAGAAGAATGCACAGGCAACACACAGGCTTTTTGTATGGGAAAATAAAACGTCAGTCCATCTGTTACATATTTGCATTAGCATATATATTGGCATATTGCCTGTGGCCCGAAACTGTGGAGTTGAAATATGCGAAAAATCAGTTTTAAAAAATCAAATTTTTTACTTCTCTATATTGAGATATAATGGTTCAAGAGAAAAAAAATGATGCATCGAAGAGTCAAAATTTCCTCCCAGCCCTAGAACACACCCAGACAGTTATTTAGATTGAGACAACGGGGCTCCTGATTTCTGGCTATTGCCTGGTTATCTATTGTCTAACTGTGATAAATTACCCCCAACATGCTAGGAGGTCACTTAATTATGGCACTAACTGCCCAATAACGAAGCTGTTCTGCTTGAAGTTTACTGGTATTTATTTTAAAACTTGTCAAGCAACACCAGCAACTGGCTCCATAGTGTTATCCGTTCATTAACCTTTAAAATCTAGCCATACTTTACAGCAATGACTTTTCAAAATCTAGAGAAAAGAAAGAAGGCACTGTGTTCTAATGAACATTTTCAGATCACACCCAAAACATATATGCAAGGTTTGTTTTCCATTCAACTTATGCCTGAATGCTTGATTATGCAAGCATTCGAGCTAGGGGGGGCTGGTCAGAGTGTAAAGAAACTAATTAATGTGAAACTGTCTGACAGTCTTGCCTGTGTGAGAATAACACAACAAACCAACTGCTTCTCTTTGGTGTAATTAGCTTAATGTCTCCAGCAGTGGAGAAAAGCCTCTGTGTTCCACTGTTAGCTCCGGGGAAAGCCGTTGCTGTCAAAGACATTGGATGGGCTCAGAGACAGAACGTGTATAAGTTCAGTTTGTTGCTGGTCTTGTTTGTTACCAATGATTGCTACTTTGCTCTGCTAATGATAATCTATTGGTGATGGCCTAACGCTCTGCATGCTGTAAACATTTCACATTTCACATTTCACTTCGATCCAACAACAGTTCCCTCCACCCCTAATGTAATGACTGCAATCACGTACAGTGTTTGTGCTGTTAGTTTGCAAATCTTGTTTTCTAATATTCTGCAAGGGAAGCAAAAAAGACAGCAAAATCTCTGCAGTGATGCTGTAAACATCCCCTCCAGGTCACAGTATTAATCTTGGGCTGCATGATAAATAGTAAATAGTAAAGTAGCTGAAATTACAAAAAGTGCAATATCCAAATCACAAGAGGCTACAATTATTGGACATTATGTAAAATATATGCGGGAACAGCATAGTAATGAAGCGCCATCATAGCTGCAGAGATACCTTGGGCTAAAAGACTTCTCAATTAAGATGACATGTTTGGTAGTAGCTTGAGTAAATGTAGCTCCATGATTTTAATCATTTTTCAGTGAAAATTGTGACCGTGAATATGGAAAGTTGGGAGATTGCTTGGATTGCTGCACTTTTTTTCCCTCTTTGCAAAGTTCTACAGTGGAGTCATTTGCAAGTCTAGTTTTATAATTAAACTTGATTAAGCAGGTTAAGGACTACATTTTAAGTACTTTGATCTCATCTTGAATCTTAAATGTCACAGTTGGATGGTAGAAAATTAGATAAGCAAAGTGCAACAGTATGTACAAGATAGTCATAAACTCAAAAAACAAAAACAAACATTTAAAGCCTATAAGAATGTTTTGTTTTGTTTCGTTTTCTGCCGCTTATCCGGGTCCGGGTCGCGGGGGCAACAGTTTGAGCAGGGAGATTCAGACGTTCCTCTCCCCGGCCACGTCAAGCCAGCCGAGAGATATAATCTCTCCAGCGTGTCCTTGGTCTGCCCCAGGGTCTCCTCCCAGATGGAAATGCCCGAAACACCTCCCCAGGGAGACGTCCAGGAGGCATCCTGACCAGATGCCCGAACCACCTCAACTGGCTCCTCTCAACGCAGAGGAGCAGCGGCTCTACTCTGAGCTCCTCCCGGATGTCAACGCTCCTTACCCTACACCTCCCCAAACTTGTAATCGCGATCTCATTCTTTTGGTCACTACCCAGAGCTCATGACCATAGGTGAGAGTTGGGACGTAGATTGATTGGTAAATTGAAAGCTTTGCCTTCTGACTCAGCTCTTCCTTCACCACAACAGACCGCTTTAGCGTACACATCACTGCCGACGCCGCCCCAATTCGTCTGTCAATCTCCCGCTCCATTTTCCCCTCACTAGTGAACAAGACCCCGAGATACTTGAACTCCTCCACATGGGGAAGCGACTCCCCCCCGACCCGCAGTGGACAATCCACCCTTTTCCGGCTGAGAACCATGGCCTCAGATTTAGAGGTGCTGATCCTCATCCCCGTCGCTTCACACTCGACTGAAAACCATCTCAGTGCGAGCTGGGGGTCACTGTTCGATGAGGCCAACAACAACCACACCTGTCTGTCACTCCAAAGGCACAGTCCCCAATGTCCATGCAATGATGCAGAGGCGTGTCAACCAGGACAGCCCTACAACATCCAGAGCCTTGAGGAGTTCGGGAAGAATCTCATCCAACCCTGGGGAGCTGCCGCTGCGGAGTTGTTTGACAGCCCCAGCGACCTCGACACCAGTGATGAGAGAGCCCACCACAAAGTCTTCCGGCTCTGCATCCTCCTCGGAATGCGTGTTGGTGGGATTGAGGAGATCATCGAAGTATCATTCCACCGCTGGACTATATACTCAGTTGAGGTCAGCAACTCCCCTCCCACACTGAAGATCATGTGGACGGGGTTCCGCTTTCCCCTCCTGAGCTGCAGAACAGTTTGCCAGAATGTCTTCGGCGCCGACTGGAAGTCTTGTTCCATGGCCTCACCAAACTCCTCCCACACCCGGGTTTTGGCATCAGCGACCACCCGAGCCGCAGATCACTTAGCCTGCCGGTAGCTGTCTGCTGCCTCGGGAGTCCCACAAGCCAGTCATCCCTTGTAAGTCTCCTTCTTTAGCTTGACTGCCCCTTTCACCTCTAGTGTCCACCAGCGAGTTCTGGGGTTACCACCACAACTAGCACCAGCCCCCTTGCTACCACAGCTTCGAGCAGCCGCCTCGACAATGGCAGCGCGGAACATGACTCACTCAGATTCTATGCTCCGAAATACCTCCGGGATGTGTTGAAGCCCCTCCAGAGGTGGGAGTTGAAGACCATTTTCACAGGGTCCTCAGCCAGACGTTCCCAGCAGACCTGCATTATTCGTTTGGGCCTGCTTGGTCTGTCCGGCTTCCTCCCCCGCCACCTAATCCACCAGGTGATGATCAGTTGACAGCTCTGCTCCTCTCTTTACCCGAGTGTCCAGCACATACGGTCGCAGATCAGATGATACGACTACAAAGTCAATCATTGACTGTCAACCTAGGGTGTCCTGGTGCCAAGTGCCCTTATGGGCACTCTTATGGCTGAACATGGTGTTAGTTATGGACAAACTGTGACTAGCACAGAAATCCAACTGAACACCAGTCGGGTTCAGATCGGGCAGGCCGTTCCTCCCAATCACACCCTTCCAGGTCTCACTGTCATTGCCCACATGAGCGTTGAAGTCTCCTAGGGCGATGGAGTCCCCAGTAGGGGCACTCTCCGGCACGTATTCAAAGGACTCCAAAAAGGGTGGGTAATCTGAACTGCTATTTGTTGCATAGGCGCAAACCATAGTCAGGACCCGTTTCCCAACCCGAAGGCGCAAGGAAGCAACCCTTTCGTCCACCGGGGTAAACTCCAACACATTGGCTGAGAACCGGGGAGCTATTAATAAACCCACACCTGCTCTCCGCCTCTCACCTGAGACAAGACATTTTTAAAGATTTCCACCAGCATGTCCTCGTGGTATTTGAAGATTAAAAGGTTTTGTGGTTGCATTCAGGCAAATCAAAGCATTTGGTCTGGGTTAAAGGCTATGCTTTTACGAAAACAGCATTTCACTTCATCCTGTGGTGGAAGAAAATATTGCTGGTGAACTTGTCCCAGACAGGAGTGATGGTTCTTAGAACATTGTGATTATATACATTTGGACAAAGGCTGAACAGTCCACACATACACATATACACACTGCTGATTTCATGAGTTTCATGGACAATATGAAAGCAATTCAATTCCCGCCATCTGTACTCTCGAATATTTTAGAAAATTAAATTCTCCTCCTGATTGCACCATGAAATCCCTTTGACTGAGGCACACAGAGATAAATCTACCGTGATAAAAGACACTAAAACATGCCAGAGATGCTAAGCAGAGCTTTAAATGAAATGACTTTAGGTATAACTGTCAGTATACACAGACCCTTGGGAGATTTTACTCCCCAACACAAAATATGCCACATTTGTATTTGATGGACTAACTGTTATTTTTATTATTTCTGACATATTCTTACAACTTTATATTTACACTAGTTAAATAAGGTCCATAGCAGAATTTCCGACACAGAAACTAACAAGTTTCCTGGCAGCAACACATAACACTCTCTCACTCTGTCCATGAGTTAATGTAGATCCAGACATTGATAAACCCTGGCCTATATGGTACATTTAGAGATGCCATGGATTGATTTTAATTGATTGTTATTATTTTAAATAGAAAAGCAGGGGGCATGTGTTGTCACCCAACTGCACTATAAAGTGCTCTGTGAAACCCTGAAATACAATAGCATAAAACTTCCTCTTATTCTGAACAAGCCTATTTCCTACATCTGTCTTTGAGTTTTGTCACCGTGTTGACACCTGCAGTGCTGTATATCCCCCCAAGTGTTCTTTTGTTATTATAAGTTAGATTCAGAGTAGAGCTTAACTTATACAGTGTTCTCTGTCCCGCAGGTTATTGTGTACTTGGACTCCCTCTACTTATTTCTTCCTCTTCACCAGCTTTGTAAGATAATGTATAGGGTTTCACTGTTAGTTGCCCGCAGTCTCTTTCTACCAGGAGAACTCTATTGTTTCAAACTTAAGTTCCCCTGCAGCCTCTTTCATGTAGGATATTTTTATTGTAATAATATTACTTCCTCTCTCTCCTCCTCCTCAAACTGGAATGTATTACTTGGGATATTTTTTTTTTTTTTTTAACTTTGTGTTAAAGTTCGCCTCTCTTTCTGTCTGTGACTCTGAACTACTTGTCTCAAATAAAGTAAAAATCTTTAAAGAAATCTAATCACAACTTCCTTCGCTCCATTTAGGTTGAGAGAACCAAACCTTGGTCTCTTGCCTTTGGATTGAAAACAGGATTACGATACTGCTTATATTTGTCACATTGAATCCCCAGAGAAATGGGCTGAGTGCCTATTATGTGTCTTAAGATACATTAAGAAATGCCGCCAGGCTTTGATTCTGTTTTGTGTCATCTGTTTTCCATTTCTGACCTATTATTTCTATCTTTCAGGATATTCTATGTGTCTCATGACTCTCAGGATCTGAAGATTTTCAGCTACATTGCTAGAGATGGACAGAGCAATGTCTTCCGCTGCAATGTGTTCAAGTCCAAGAAAAAGGTAAGAATAACAGCAATATTGGCATTTATTTTATTTACACTACAAAAAATGTAAACTTGCCACTTGATAGTGAAAATGCCAAAAATTACACACTAATCAAGTATTTTTAAAAATTACACAAACAATTTCTGGAGCTACAACAAAACAGTATTGCAGCAATCTTCTCAGATCTGAAGAAGTTGGAGATGTTTTTTAAAACTAAAAAAATAACTACAAAGTAGCTTAGGCATAGTGCAAGTCTACAGAAACCCTAAATTGACATTATTTACACCATGTATTCCCTTTGTAGGCCTAAATCTTCAATGTAGCTGCTAAACAAGTCCTCAGCATCTTAACTTGTTTAGTAGAACACATTTTTTTCTGTAATGGTCCAGAAATGTTCTGTGGACTACATTCTATATTCTATCAGCATCAATTAAAAATTCTGGGTTAACTATTCCTTTTTCATAACATAGAGCTGACTCTGTTATCAAGTCAGAAAGCTGACTTGAACCAGTGGACCAGACAGATTAGTGCTGGGATTAAGGTTGTCGCGGTAAAGAAACTCCCCCTGAAGTGATTTAGGATGGCTCAGTAACGGTATTGGATTATTGCAAGTACATCATTAATATAACACTTGCAGTTTACCATTAAACGGTATGAATTTGTAGTCACTGGTGGCAGTGACTACCTAACACATTCTCTTTTTTAGCAGACAGGATTGAAAGTGATGCATTCCATTATTCCCTGGGGCAACTATGGCCCTGAGACCACTAAGATGGACACTGTGTGTACATGTTTTGTTATCTGTTGCTATTTACTGAGGAATATTTTTTTAAATATACATCAAGCTCATACCAAACATTAGTTCTAATGTGGTAAGCCTTTCTTATTTCCTGGTTCGCGTTGCTGTTACGATAAGAATTGAGGTTCAGTTAGGATTATGGTTTTGAAGGAATTGGTTAGGGTTAAGGTTGGACTGTACACGATAAATGGCATCTGCATACTTTTATTGATCGGTTTTACTGTTGTTTTGTTTAAAAAAGAGCATTTGGGCTTGAAATGGCACAAATTTGTGCATGTGCCAAAATAAAGTTCACACAAAGGGAGCACTGTCCATACAGTGTATGGACTTATCTAGAAGACACAATTTTTAGTAGACATAATTTAATGTTTAGTCTCTTAATGAGAAGTGAATGTGAAATTTTTTTTGATTTTCCAACTTCTGAGAAAAATAGCTGGCTTTTTATTTTGTTATCTTATTTTGTTATGTTTTATGTATCTTTGTGCTAAACTTAGCTAGCTTTGATGCTAAACAGCAGGTTTTTCTTCTTTTCTGATGAAAGACTGCTGTAAATTCAAACCATGCAATGAATGTGCCAGTAATGAAACCAAAATAAAGAGCTGAAGGATACTTAAAACTGGCAAGAAGTGAAATGTTTTGTGATTATGCTGTAGGTCCCTGTCTGTCTTTGTTTTACACTCTCAGTCTAATTCCTGTTTTATGTCTCTGTCAGGGCTGCAGTTCCTTCCGAGCAGAGGCAGAAATAAACCTTAGTCAAGCAGGTCATTATATACATAATACACGTGTACTGTTGAAGCCAAAATTACTAGCCCCCCAGGAATTAAGAAACATTTTCCTAAACTTATGACAAATAATTGCATCATTGATAAATCTTGATGTGATCAAACATTCAACCAGTGTTATTTAGTAGCTTTTGGTACATTTTGGAATTCAAAATACATTTTAGGCTTGCTTCATGACAAATAGAGCGAAAAATGGGGTGGTCAAAAATATTAGCTCCCATGTTAATCTTGCTTTCAAAACACACCTAATCAACCAATCAGCTTTCAAACTACACCTGTGCAGTCAATTGGCTTTCCTAACAACACCTGAGCATTCAATCAGCATTGAACTTTCCTTAAGGGACTCTAAGGAACAGGACAGTTGAACACATTGTTGAGAGGGACTCTTACTCACCATGCCAAAGACAAAAGAAATCAGTGTTGAGTTCAGAAAGAAGATAGTGGAGGCTTATAATAAGGGGGAAGGCTATACTGCCATTTCCAAGCTTTTTTATAGTGTCTATAACAGCTGTATTTTGCATCATTACGAAGTACAAGGAGATAAATTCTGTAAGAAACAAATCTGGACGTGGTCGAAAGCCCAAGATTTCAAGAACTCTGGAGAGCGTAATAGTCAGAGATATCACTAACAAGCCCCGGACAGCTGCCAAGATGATTGTTGCTGACCTGGCCTCTCCTGGAGTTGATGTTTCAAGGAACACGGTTGTGAGGTCTCTTCATTGTGGTGGGCTTCAGGGCCATCGTCCCAGAAGAACCCGTTTACTCAAAGAGTGGCACATCAGAGCCAGACTGAGGTTTTCCCGTGAGCATTTGAAAGGTAAAGATGAGTTCTGGAAGTCTGTCCTTTGGTCTGATGATACTAAACTGGTTCTGTTTAGGTACATTGATGTTGCTGATGTTTCGCGAAGAAAGGGGCCTTGAACCCTGAGAGAACAGTTCCCATAGTTAAACATGGTTGTGGGAGCATCATACTGTGGGGCTGTTTTGCAGCCTCAGGCACAGGGAGCCTTTTCCGGGTGCATGGCATCACGAAAAAAGAAAATTATGTTGTCGTTTTGAGGGATAAATATGAAGAAATCTGCTCTTAGTCTAGACTTAGAGCATCGCTGGGTCTTCCAACAAGACAGTGACCCAAAGCCTATGTCAAAATTGGTCCAACAGTTCTTTATGGACACCAAAGCCCAGGTCCTGGAGTGGCCCGCACAGAGCCCAGATCTCAATCCTATTGAGAATCTGCTGTGACTGCTCAAAGTGCATGTCCATGCTTGGAAACCACGCATTTTGGACCAGCTGGAATAATTTGAAACCCAAAATCCTTCAAGAGACATGTGCCAATCTAGTAAAGAACTACTCTAAGAACTCTAAGTTGTTGTCGGTTGTGGCTATATGTTTAAGATACTAGATTCTTCTCCGTGAATAGTGGCTTTAACCAATACAAAACACCCATAATTATCCTTTTTACATTCTATTAACTTAGGATGGAAGGTTTTTTTCTGACTTAAACAGCCACCCCCTGCTCTTGCTAGAAATGGATTAGAAGTAAACCTGATCAAAACCGTTATTTTAGATGTTCTGTGTCATTTAAATGGGTTTCTTGTAAAAGTGCAATATTCATTTTCCCCTTTTTTTAATGCCGAAATAATGTTTTTTCTTTTAATTGGTGAATGATATCCCTTTATGTTCCATGAGCAAAGCTTCAGTGCACTACCGGCCATAGTATGATTTCTAATTCTTTTATCTAATGCAGATTCCCACCACGTGCCTTGAAAATCAAAATCACATTTAGCTGAGCAATACAAAATGGAAACACTAGAACACAACAAACCTAAGCGCTAATCGCTCTTATCAGTAGGACTTCCCCATTTAGTGAACAGGGGTTTACAACGTCTCTTAACAATCTTCCTTTAATCTCTCTCTTAACAAAAATAACTGCTAAAAAATCAGACAAAAAATTGGGAACAGTACGGGAGATATACCCTTCTTCTCGGTGCATCCAAAAGTGTCATTATTACTCTGTGTTGGCGTTACACCGCTCGGAACAATTAACTTATTATTAAACTTAAAAATAAACTACTCACGTATGCTGTCCTGCTATCCACAAATGGAAACATTAAACCATGCTTGAGATAACTTATCAGTGTCCAAAAAGAAATGAAAAAGATACATGAAACAGCGTGTTCTTAATTTGTCTCTTCCATTGTGACTGAAGCAGAGCGTGCCTGATCCCAATTGCTTTCAGTGGCTTCTTAACTCCATCAAAACCCTTACATCTGCCTAGGATTGCAGCTGACAAGCCCTGGAAAACCATGATCCTGGATCCCTCATATACCGGGGGTCCACTGCTGTCTCCACTCCGCTGCTTCGAGCAACTATTGTTTGTCGCAGAAGTTATGGAATCAGATCAAGACTGGTGTCGGTCGCAGGTTCAGTCCGGGTTTTGGAGCTAAGGCATGGTGCGCCCTTTCAATTTTAATCTGACAATTTTTAATTTCCATCTGGAGAAATTCGGGCAGCCACTTTCCAAAATATATCTCTGGTCTGGCTCAATCCACTCCCTCAGGTAGACCAACAATACGTAGATTCTTCTTCCTGCCTCTGTTCTTGAGGTCGCCAATGTGTTGCTGCAGCTCTTTCACCCCCTCTCCAATGTCTGAATACAGACCCTAGACAGGTCCATCATTTCCTACACGGCAGAGACTCTGTTCTCAGCCTCGATGGTTCGCTTCCTGAGGTCTGACAGCTCAAGTGTGTGCGTCTGGAGCCATTGGGATAATGGGGCCAGCATGTTGTTGATTACCTTGGAGATATTTGTAGTAATTTCTTGGACAATCTGACGCAGGGCAGGCTAAGATGTAATTGTACTACCGCTAGCAGCTGTCAGCTCAGTAGCGCCAGGTAAGGTAGGTGGGTCTTCTGCCTGTCCATTCTCGTTAGACTTTTTCGTGGTTTTCGACGGAATGGCGCTATTCCTGACGAAAAGGAGCGCAGCTGCTGCTTAAAACCATGTGGAATATCACTTAGACATTAGTTTAGCAATGCAGAGCTGAAAAGTATCCTCAACTCGCTACGCCACTATCTTGAGAATCCCTCATTTTTACCTTTTTCTTGTTTCAACTCAGTGCATCAATAAAATATGCTAATCAAACAAAGACATTTTGTGTTTGATATTTTGGAAACAAATAAATGATAAACACTTGTTGGTGGTCATTTCCATGGAGAAATCAAGGGTTTTGTCTGATTTCACAAGAGGGGCTAATAATTTTGGCCTCAACTGTATGTGTTATTGCTTCTTTCCAAATACCATGCATTAGTTGTATGGTAGATTGATCATGAAGCCCTAGGTGGCAAAAGTCAATCATTCTGTCAGGCTTTGTCAGTCAGTGTTTCAGAAAGAAGAGAAAGGATATCTTTGCACACTGCTTTTCACAGCAGGACACAAGTTTGTGGACTGTGTCCTTACCCAGTTTCAACAGGCCCTCAATCACTCTCTCGGTATAGTAGACATACAATCTCACATTAAACTGACATTATACGGGGTTTAGCATTCCCAATTCCATCTTAGCCATGGAACGAACTGGAGGGAATTTCATGCTAGCGTGGGAAAAAACAATAGAAATTAAATGGACTGCTGGTTGCACTGAGGGTCTTTCAACTGATTACAGCCAAGTATCAAAATAGTGACTATTCAAGGACAGATTTCACCAGGACTGCCTCACATTTAGATGACAATGGTAGTAACTAAACCAATGCTATCTAGAGAAAGACAGCCTTATTACTGTCAATAGCACTAAATGAATGTCAATTGTATTTGCTGAGCCCATCATTTTGGCACTGCAACTACTAAATTTGAAATTTTTGAAAGTTTGGAGTTAGTTTTACTGATTTGGGTCAATGCAACACCTTACCAGGTTTGGTTGGACATCAGTTTAACTAAATGGATTAAATGATATTAAAGTTGAATTGTCTATTAAAAAAAACATCCCCTAAAGGAGAAAGAAAAATGCTCAAAAACAAATTAAAAGTGAGAAATATAAATGTTTGCTCCCAAAATACATTCAGTATAAGGCTGCATACTGTTCTGCTTTATCTCATATTGGCTCCATCCTCTACTGGACTCTGTGGGTATTACTCTCTTCCTGTCACAATCATACTATTGCCCAATTGACATAAACATAGCCTCCACCACCAGTCAGTCTGTGATGGCAAGATTATATAAGGCCTGCAAACTGTTGTCACACATCCTTTCTCTGGTCATTGATCTTGCCCACTACATGTGAGCATATGCTCCTGTGTTTCCCGTAGATGGCTAAGGACATATAGGTCTACGAGTGTCATTCAACAGCTGGGGTTTTATCCGGAACACCAAGGGTGGAGATGTTCCACCTCAAGCAGCACGAATGTCCTACCCCCTCCTTGAAATGGCTGTGATCAGGAGTAATGTAGTTCACAGTTTCCCCTAGATCCAATCAAAGAAAGCAGCCCATACTAAAAATCTGACCAACTTCATTATTCCAACATTCGATGCCTGACAGTTTTTGTTGCTCAATACTATGAACACTTCTCCATGTTTATGTAAAGATATTAAGGTTTTTTTTCCTAGATGTGCCATGGTATGGTGTGTGACTGTGTTTTTGTGATGAACCTGCTCCGCCCACCACCTGGAAATGCAGCTGATGGCTCAAAGAGTCATTGAGGCGTCATGACTTAATTCAATTCAAATTCAAATATAATACGATATTTTAGAAAATAAGGAATGAAATTCAAATTGTATTATAGATTGAAATTGACAGCTGTTAAGTTTTCTGTCCCAATCAATGATTTGTGATGCAGAATATTTAGTTTAAAATGCTCCTCTGCCTGTAAGTTGTATAATGTTTACTTTTATTGTGTGTTTCAAAGTACTGCCTGTTCAGTGTTATTTTTAGGTATAATGTGGGTTTATGTCATAGTATTTTTCTTGTTGTTTTTATAACACGCTTTACGTTAAAAAAGAATATTTTACGTAAATCTGAGTTATAGCAACTCTATGGCACTGATGTAACATATTCAGTTAAGGAGAGAATGAGGAAAAAATAAACAGAGTGAATTCATAAAATAAAATTGTGATTCATTACAACATGGGTGACGAAGCAGCCAACCCAACAACAGCACTAAAAGAGACTTCGACAGGGATGGTGACAAATGTCCAATTTAATATCTATTCATGTATGTGAATTCTTTGCATTTAAGTAACAAATCTGTAAACAGTCTTGTCAGCTACCGAAATCTGAGAGTTAGCTCAGTGCATAACATGTATAGATACAGGAAATTAAGCCTATTATGAAGTGATGGTAGTGATGATGGTGAAACCAGTGTTGAAACTTGGTGCAAGATGGTATCCCTTTTGTTTGGAAAATTGTCTTGAAATTTACATGTATTTACATGTATATATTGCCAACATAGTAGTCACACTATAATGAATGAGGGACTACATTTTCTTTCCAAAATGCCATTGTCTGTTCTGCAAGTGTAAAAAAAAAAAGTTATACTACTTTCTAAGGCCACGCACAAGTGGCACGAATCTGATTTTGTAACTCCTGTGCATTGTAACTCAGATCTGTTTTGTTCCTGACTATGTGAATAGCACAAATCATATGAAATCTGATGGATTTTTTTTTTTAGGGGGGAATTTCAGTTTGTTTTTTTATTTAAAATACAACCTTGAATGCTTAGATATCATGCAAATGTTACAGCATTCTGTAATCTCAACTTTGTTTCTTAGGATATGGCTGTATCTTGTTGCAATTCTCTTTGGCAGGGACTGACATCTAATACTTTCAGTGACATCTGTTTCTATGAGACTTTCATTTCAAAGTAATCATTGCTCAACAAATTAACAAGTTGTCAGCATTTCTCTTTTGTAAATAACACTGAAAAATCATCATAAACATTTTTTAAGAAGCACCACTACTTATTTTCAGTTTAAAGATATTGATTTTTTTTTTTTCAACTTTATAATGTAGAAATTCTGTATCTTTAAGTGATATTCTCATAGAAAATATGGCCCCTGATTTACACCTGACGTCTTAAATATGTTTTCTTCTTTGCTGAAAGGATTCATTCCAGGTGGAAATACCATCAAACCAGTAAGAGCTGTTTAGGCAGTGTTAAGAATTTTATAAGTTAGTGCACTTTTTTAAGTTATTTGCTTTGAGGCTGTCAAAAAGTTACATCCTGGACTTTACTATTATTGAAACCAAACTTCAAAAGATCAAACTGAGAAAGACAGTCAGATACGTATAAAAGAGGCTCTATGTGCAGCATTGTGTTCGTGTTTTCCTTTCAGTCACCTCATGAATCAGGGGAGACTTTAATGTGTACTCTGTGTACAGTAACACCAGCATCTGAGCTTATACCCTCTATAACTGCCTCTGGTAATGTCCTCTAAGGAAACATGTGTTTACTGTCAGGCTGACGACAAGCCTGGGGTAAACATGACCAGCGGGTCAACGGAGCAGGAGGAGGTGGAAGAGGGGACGGGATTGGTGGTAAATGGATTGTGGATGAAAAGAAGAGAACAGTACAACGTGGAAAAGCTGAACAGGGGCTCTGAGGAGGAAGAGAGAGAGTAAAGGATAAAGGTTGTCCACAAAGATTTTTTTATCTACATGCGGTCATCTTTGACCAATCCAACCCTTTCAAGTGGGTATTTAAACAGGTGAACTGCCAGAAATATTTTACTTGTGGCTCTCCAAGAGGTTGTTAAAACCCGCAGGAAATACTTTATTGACATTATTTGATGTATTAGATGTAGGCTTTTAATGTCGTCATGCATGTCGGCTCCAAGGCAATTTTCTTTTCAAATGAAGACAATATATCTTTTCTTTTCCCTGTGCTGGTAGAACAACTAACTAACAACTAACTTTGGACGAATCTGCGCTAAAAATGTCTGGGGTTTTTTTGTGGGGTTTTTTTTGACAAAAACCTCTGTGAACTGATGTCCAGGCCATCACCTCAGTTGCTTCTTAGAACAATTTTTTATGTAATAAAAAACCCAGATGTACTCTTTGACAGAGTCTTTATTATGTTCTGGCTTTTAGTGCATTCAGCTGAGGATGACTGTGTGAAGGCAAGAACTTGGTGCTTTAAAATATAATCTCTTCTGCCTCTGCATCTCTCAACTGTAACACCCCAGACAAGATTGAGCTGATGGTAGACAAACATCAGTACAGTTGGTTTCACTCAACCAGCCTTTTCAGATCTGGGCAAAGAGGGTAAGGGAGGTGACGAATGGACACGTATAGATCTTTTCACTTGAGGACAACGAGGCAATCCAGTCAGAAATAGAAACCATGACTGAGTTTATACACTGGCAAGCTCATCTGTGTGAGAATTTAGGTGTAATATCACATGAAACTGTTGGTCGATGTAAGTCTAAATTGGTTGGACTCTATGATTTCAGTAGATAACTTGAACTGCATTTCATACCTATTGTGGCTCTTCATTTAATGTCAATGGTGTACCTTATCAAAACCATTCTTTGATAACATAGCCATAGTAAAACATGCATGCGGGAAAGTGTTTTTTTTTTAGCAGAGGGGGCTGCTCTCATTCGTGCATATGGACATATTAAATGCAACTGATAGATGTTATGTAGGTCTAATAAACACATAGTTGTTTGCTTCATGCACCCTAAAACCATACCCTACTACTCCACTGCTTCTCCCAAGTTGACAAGAGAAGCAGGGGGAAGGACAAAAAAAGATACATGATTCATGAAAATTAACAATGTTCTGTGAAGGAGATACTTGGTGTATAAAGAAATGTGACACAGCTGCTTGTCTCCTCTGGGTCTTGATGTTATGTACATGTTGTTAAAAGTCTGCCAGGCCACCTTGCCCTATGGAAAATACTCAACAATGGACATAACATAACATAACATTCCCTCGAAGCATCTTGTGGCCTATGAGATGTGAATTTAGTGTTCTTGGAACAACCACTGAGAGAAATGGGTTGCAGGACAACCAAAGAAAGCAACACCGCCTACAGAAACTCAAACTTAGTGAAAACTTTAAGTGAAAATCCAAAGAAAAAGAAATTCAGTATTAAAAAAAAAAACAATAAATTGAACTTTTCTTTGAACCTGATGGAAATGTAAAAGTGATTCAAACAGTTTTCTCACAATATCTGCATTTTTTCCCCCTCCCCCACCACCACCCAGAGTCAAGCCATGCGTATTGTTCGGACAGTCGGCCAGGCGTTTGAGGTTTGCCATAAACTGAGTCTGCAACACACGCAGCAGAACGCAGATGGACAAGAGGACTGCCACGGCGAGAAGAACGGCAACGATTCCTCTATCAGAGGTACACAAACTCACACAATACGCTCCAGCAACAGCATCCAATTCTTAGTGGCATGCATTTTGGTTAAATGTTAAAGGAATTTTTTCTGTTCTCCCGTATTTATTATCAAAACATGTAGTGATCTGTGCTCACTGTTCACTCACTTGTATATTCTGAGGCTGAAGAATACGAAAGCAACATTCGAGCAGTGTGTGGTGAATGTTTTATTTGGCTGTGCTGCATTTTAATAAGAGTTGTTGACCGGACAAAACGTTTCTGTAGCTGCATTTATAAAAGCTCCTTGAAGGTTCAACTCATTGAAAAATGGAAAAAATGAAAATCAGCCATAAAATTTCTCTGTGAAAAGATATTTCAAACTTGAATATCTTTGAACAATGATTAGTATTTCAAAAAGGGAAGGCCATTGAATATTTCTGGCTGAAATATTTTTTTAATAAAAGAAATGAAATTGCAAAAGTAAGAAATTATATGTCTGAAAAACATTTTCAACCAAAACACATTGCACTGTTGCTGGACAACATAAGTAATAAACAGCATAAGCTAAAAAGCTAATGAATGAAATGTAGTTCAAGGAAAGCTGGAGGTTAAAAATCTCAAAATGAATACATATAATGGATAACACTAAACTGGACGAGTTAGAATCTTATGTTCTCAACATTGTTCTTCCACTAAACACAACAGGCGAGTCAACGGAACTAAACTACATAACATACATGTTTTTTTGGGACAAACATCTAAATAAAACGTTCTAAATTTTACTTAAAGTTGTAAAATGTGGAGAATGTATTGATATTTCACAAAAACAGTATTCTTAATTTGTTGAACAATGACTTCAACAACTTTGGCAAACTTGTGTTCAACAAAAGCAAAAGTCTGTCAACGCTTGACATGTGAATTTGAAGCTAATGAATATGCACATGTCTTATCAAAGTATTAAGAAACCCCTTGTCAATGGTTTTTCTAGCCTTCCTAATATACTACGGTATAGTTTACACTATTTTTGTGTTGTAGTTGTTACTCTTAAAAAACAGGTAGCATAGATTTAGATTTTACTCATTATTCTGTATTCCATCGCGTAAAATGTGAACAAAATTGATTTACAGTGATTTGCAAATCCTTTTCGACTTTATTTCAATTCAGAACAAAGACAAAATATTTAATGCTCAAGCTGTATAGTTTTGGGGGGAAATATATACTAAAATTCTGAAAATCTGAGTTTTTTGCCTGCAACACATTCCAAAAAAGTTGGGACAGGTGCATGAAAAAACTGGGAAAGAAGTAAAATGTTCAGAAAACAGCTGAAATATTCCACTGGCAAATAGGTTAATTGATAACAGGTTATAGTACCATGATTTTGTATAAAAGGAAGCTCCTGAAAAGGTCAGTTGTTCACAAGTAATGTTGGCTTCACAGTAAAACAGTGCAGATACTAGACTGGCCTGCGTGCAGTCCAGTCCAGTCCAATCTGTCTACTATTGAAAATTCAAGGCACATTTTCAAACACAAAATATGACAAGTTGTTAAGAAACTTAAGATGTATATCAAGCAAGAATGGGAAACAATTCCACATTCAGTACTTCACCAACTAGTGTCTTCAGTTTCCAAATGCTTGCTGAGTGTTAGAAGAAAAGATGATGTAAAACTTTGTTGATCATGTTCCTGTTTCAACTTTTTTGGAATGTGTTGCAGGCATCAAATTCATCTCTGTTGCCATTGTTAAATAGTTTTAACATTTAATATCTTTTCTTTGTGCTGAATTCAATTGAATATAGGATGAAAAGGATTTGCAAGTCACTGTATTTTGTTTATATTTATATTTTACTCAAGGTCCCAACTTTTGGAATTGGATTTGTATTTACAACCCCCCTAAATCATTTTTGCAGTTTTACCTCTTTGCCTCTCTATTGCATGTCAACTTTCAAATAGACAGGCATATTTAGTGGAATATATCTCTTTTTTTCAGTGCCATCTACCAAGGACCTCTCGATAAATGCCCCTATTGAAAAAAAAAAAAAACAAAGCAAACACATTGTAGTCACTAAAGTAACCTTTTAAAAATCAAGGTCATAGTGGACATTTAACATAAAGTCCAAAAACAAGTTCTGAAGTCTTGGCAGCGCAAACACTTACATACTTCCCATATGTCCACAGATATCACAAAAAGATTGTGCCCCA
>KV751399.1:203716-222639 GCA_001698575.1 Mola mola
GCAGATGTTGGAGTGAATGTCATGGATGAGTCAGCCCAATGAAAATAAACACAACGCACAACAGCATTGGTGGGCTGAGCTGCTTTTATCTGTTCTTCGTGCCTGCCTGGCCATAGTGGATTCACTGCAGCCCAGGGACACGTGGCTCTGAGTGGGGTCAGATATACATTGACAATTGAAAGACTCCACGAACAGAGCCCTTTCAGACCATTGTTCCAATCGTTAGAGTAGCCATCGCTGATTAATTCTCCACACTACAAGCTGAGAGTTCCAGGCTAGGCCACTTTATCTCCACATCCCCCCTTCCAGCCCTCAAGAGACAGCTCTCTTTCACATGCTGATGAGCCCAAAGATCACCCAGACTATGACTGTACATTCAGACATTGCAAAGGACCCCACACGTGGACAGACTCAGGCCTGTGCACATACTGTCTGTCATGGTGCGTTAAGCGACACAAGAGCCGTCACACACAACCAATGAGCTTATCTGGAGAACTAATTATCATGGCAATGAGAGGAGAGGGGAGAAAAGTCTGGGGGATAGAGGACTAGAGAAATGTAAAGCTGGAGGAAAGCATGGACAATGGAGGGGAGGTGAAAGAAGAGATTGTTACTAGAGGAAAAAAAATCAATCTGAGATTAGGAATGGCAAGATGAGCCAGAAAAGAGATTAAATGTAAACGTGAGAGAGAGAATGGAGATGAACTGGCATCTTGTCCAAGGTGTACACTGCCTTTGCCCGACGACACTGGGATAGGCTCCCACCCCGTCTCCGCGACCCCTGTATGTGTGAAAATGTATGGATTGATGGATAAGTTGATTGAACAGCAGGGCAACAGAGGAAAAGGTACAGAGGTACAGAATTTCAGAACAGCTGTACAAAGCAATGGCGCCTAAAATGAACAACATAATCGTATTTTCAAACAAACAATTTTGGCTTTTAAAGGCCACCCAGTGGAAAATAATGGCAGTTCACATTAACTTAAGACATAACAATGCAACCGACATTCACTCAGCACTGAAATAAGCTTACGGGACATATGCTGAAGTAGTGTTGTTAACTTCTCAGCAGTATTCAGAAATCTTAATGTACTGAGACAAAAAGATTTAGTGTTATTCTGTTCAAAGCTGAGTCATTTTCTAAATATCAATACTTGAAATGAGGCAGGTCATTTGACTTTAGCATTAACTTGTTGTTAAGTTAACTTCATCATTTTAGGCATGCTTAACTGTAGTATAACCAAACAGTCCTACCAGTCAACCTAAGAAAACACTGCCCAAGTTGCACAATTTAATCTTTAAGGCCAACTTTGCCTAAAAATACTGTGCATAATACATATCTATATGATGCAAGCAAGGTTCATATTTTTGTATGCAGTTGGTTTTGCTTTCAAACCTGATATTGGTGTACATCTGACATCAGTATCTGTTTAGATCAGAGTGGTTCAAACCAGTGGGTTCTGTCATTGCTGAATGGTGGAAAGAAAATGAACATCTTTGTCTTCCAGTTATGTTGCTGTCTCGACCTTTTATATCCTCTCTCCCTCATCCCCTCAATACTTAAATTATGTTGAAATTTTGGGATTTGAGAGTATTCAAATTGACAGTTTTATTGTATGGTTTGACTATTTCAGTGAAGAACTTGATCTCCTCTTCTTATATGTTTTTCAAATAAGAAGTTGGCAGCCAAACCTGACTTTTTGTATTTGTGAGAGCTTTTGTTTTAATTGTTTAATATGTTTTAAGTGTCATATTTCATAATTTAGTGCAGCATTACACCTACTAAGATTTGTTCTTTTCCAAGTAGTTTTCAAGGTTTTTAAATTAGTGTGTAATTCTGTCTTGTGGGCATCTGACTAAAAGTATGCTGAAACATAAGATAAATGACATGCAAGAAATATATAAATATAACAGCACTCAAAAGCAAAAACTCAGTCATAATGGTAAAGGATTACAGGTGAAGTTTCTTCCACAAAAGTCCACTAAACAGTGTTGCAGTATTCCCCTAAACATCTACAGTCTTGCTTTTATGTTAATTGTGTTTTAAAACATATTCCCCTCTGGCCCGTGGAGTTATCAAGTGATGCGTTGTGGGGTTTTTTCCACTGCTATGGTAGAAATGGTACCACCTTCAGTGTGCTGTACTGAACTTGATATAAATTATAAATTTTATCTGCCAAAGTAAAAACTACAGTACCCGAGTTAAGAGTGGTCCGTTTTGTCCTAATCAAAAATATTACGGAAATAAAAGATATGTTTTAAAACTGAAACTGAAAAAGAAGTTGAAACTCCATTTAAGTGTTGGCAGCCATGTTTTATATTTTATTAAAGCTTGACTAATTCAATGTTTTTATTTATAAAATAGAGCATCTTCTGTGGTTTTCTTATGATGTTCCTTATTTAAATGTGTTCATGTGTGTCCACCCATGTGTGTATCCGTGTGTACATGCTCATGCCCACATGTGTGCGTGTGCAGGCGTGCGTGCTTATCCACCTGTATGTGTGTGTGCTTTCCTCGCCTCAGCTCGGGAGCTGACAGGCGTGGAGAAGACGGCGTCCGTCACAGAGGAGACAGACATAGACGCGGAGGAGGCCATCCAGGTGCTGGCAGCGGAGGACTCAACCCTCAGTAGAGGAGTGACTGATCTGGATGCCACAGCCAAGACAGCTGAGCTCAATCACTCGGAGAGCAAGGTAAGTCATCCTACAGATGTAGTTGTGCTTCTGGCCAGTAGGCATCAGGTCTCCCGTTGGTTTTTGCACGTCTGATCAAAATATCTAAATTAAAAACTCATAGACGATTTACCTCATCACTGCAGGATCAAATGTGCCCAAGAAACATCCCTTCCCCTCCACGGTGAGACATGAAACATCATGTTGACACATTGAGCATACTAGCGTTGCGTTGACTTTGCATTATATATGGGCATATTAGCGTTCATGTGTTGTTGCCGGTTTTTGTTCTATATACAGAACGATGCTTCTGTGTCATTGCTGTCATGGTGCAGTGCGGCCAAAGGGACGGCCTGATGGCGACTGAACTAGCTATTGTATTTGTGCGTCATCATATCGCCTTAACTGTGATCTGACTAGCCGGATTACCTGTTTACATAGATTGATGATGCTGCTTTGATACTACCCCTTGAGGCGAATCAGAGGTGCATTGAAACTGGCCCCCAAGCCACCTCTGTACCTTTTACACAGACCGTGAAGCAGGGAAATGGTACCTTGAAAAGGCAGTATAAAAATGGCTATAATTCACGGTAGAAAGAACGAGGTTATTCAAAAACTTAAAAATCGAATAAAATGTAGCTGCAAAGGAATGTGTAATTTAAGAAAATTATGTCAGTGTTTGCAGACATGGAGTAGATTAAGGTCACAGACATGTTAATGTCTTGTACATGAGGCATTAGAAGTATTTCAGCAGCAAATATCTTTGCACTTCCCTGCTCCTCTGACATCAGGGCAGAAATATACCTGGTGTGGAAATATGCTTCCTGGCTGCTGTCAATAGATTCATTTTTTGTAATTGTCAGGCTTTGTATTTTTTATTAAAGTACTATATTTTTATTATGATGTTGTAACATTTCTTTTTGTTAGTGGAATTTAACACAGCTCTTCCTACCAGTTTGGTGGTGAGACTGGTAGCTATGGTTACCTTTAAGAAGGCACTGACTTTAGCAGCTTCCAAAAGTTTGGCATCCAAAAAGATAATAACTTCATGTAAATCTGCAGTTTTTAATGGTTTCTTATTAACTATTAATGGAGTCCTGGCTTTCATTTATTAACATTAGACTTAATTAAATCTTTTCATCATCACCTCTATTCTTTTCCAATAGCTTGACTGATATCTTGTTATTCGAAGGTCAAGACATATCTTGAGGCTTCTCTAGACGAGCACTTGATTTTACTTGGACTGACAGCCTTTAAAGTGTTATATTGATGTTTTGGTTTTCCTGCAACACATCTTACATTTAATCAGTTCAGGTTGAGACAAGGTACCTGGGAAAAAATCAAATATCTGTCCTGTCACTCGGGGTGTGACTGACCCAAAAGTTTACCCAACTTTTCAAATTTTCTACATCTGTATCTCCTGTTAAAATTCCTTGGGGCTTGAAATGAATTCATGTCATTTTAATTTATAAAGCTCAAAATCACAAATCTCCACACTAACCCATACAATCTATACCAAGACTGTGAGTCCTTAGACCTTTGTTTCAAGTATGGAAAATCTCCCAAGAGACCACTTTACAAGAAAAAAAATGGAGCATACCTCAGGAAAAGTCATATAGACCATGAAAATCACAGAAAACACTGATTAAAATAACATATATAATGCTTGTAAGTTATGGAGTATGTAATGACTGTGGGTCCAGGAGGTTGACTGAGGTGCTACTGCTGTGCCATACAGCATCCTCTCTACCAGTCATCTGTAAGAAAAAGCACACAAAGATTAGCATGCAATTAAAATATATACACATTTGATGACAGATGTTTGTAGATGGTTCAAACAGGAGAGGAAGGAGAAAACAAGGGAAAAAGAAAGCATGCACAGCTTGCAAAGAAATCTTTTCTTCACTTTGATATCATTTTTGTTTCTATATTAGCCAGCAGTTTAAATTCAGACGACACATCTGTGTTCAGAAATAGCTCCTTTACTACTTCTCCTCAGAAGCTATTATCAGTATGTTGGCAGCTGAGCTTCCAAAGCTGCTGCGCTAGCCGTGTAGTGTAGATGTTTATGTGACTGCGACCTGGTGGTGTTAGAGATTTGATACGGCTCAGTCAAACCGTCTTCTCTCTGGCCTATGGAGATACACCAGCAGCAGCATTTTGTGCACAACCAGAGAAATGCTCTCTGTCCTGTCAGGAGGTGTATGAGCAGCTGTCTGGCTTGGCAGAGCCATAGCTGATGTTTACTGTGACTTACAGTCTTATGCAAGGGTTTAATTGTGTTTTTGATCGAGGTACCAGTGGGAGGGCAATGCCGCATGACAAGGGCAGTAAGGGGGTGATGCTTTTTATTCTGCTTCTTATCCTGAAACCTTCGGCTTTGCATAAAGTTAATATTTGTTGGTACTTCCACCACTTCAGGGCCTTGCTGAGTAAGAGAGGACACCAGTGGGAGTAACAGGACTGGCTCCATGTGCAAAATATTTCAATTTAAAGCTTTATTTTATAGTGAAATACCATATGATTGTTTATGTTGTTGCATTTACTGTCCATTTCGATGAATTACACAACTCTGCCTCCCCACAGTTATTATCTGTTAAAACATTATTGAATAACAATGGACTAGTCACAACCAATGCACAATATTTATTTTCCAGACATAAACAGGATAGAGTAGTTTTAGAAAACTTATTTTTTTATAGAATTAAATGAAAAATATGTGCATTATGGTACAGTACAACAGTTATTGCAGAAGGTATTTAACAGTAAAAAAATTTTTTAAATATTCTGCATAAAATCTATATACCAAATTGTAGTGTTTAATCAGTTTTACAGGGTTATTTTGTGCACATTATTTTACAGTTTAAATATAGATTATAAAGAGCTTCCATTATGGCGTCATAGTTGCTGACATGGGTGAAATAAATTCCAGTGAAAGTGTTAGACATTGTGAGGGAGGAGTTGAAAGGTTTGATGGCCACAGGCAGGAGTAACTCGTTGCAGTCACACAGGGGGCTTTCTAAATCAGTAGTCGTTTTAATAACAAGGTCAAACCGGGAATTCAAACTATGCAAAGGTACAGACAAGGATTACGCAAACTCAGTAATCGGAACACGGAATAAAGATCGGACACAAGGAGACTTACATGGAATATATGCTGGACTGCTCAATAGAAAGGCAAGACAATCTGGCACAGGAGGAAATGAACACAGGGGTTAAATACATGAGGACACATTAGGGAGAGGGAGTAATCAAACACACCTGAGGGACAAGACCAAGTGGGGCATAGAAACACAGGAACCCCAGAACAATAGTGGAAATACCAACTGACCCTAACAGACAGTCTTGAGTTTTAATGACAAATGGGGAGCAGTAATCTTTTAGACAAAATGAAAATGCAAGCTGAAGGTTTTATGTTTATATATTTAAGTAATATGTTACATACACTGCAATGTGTTGTACAATAGGGTAAAAATGTCATAACATAAAATCATGTAATTCTTGTCCTCACTAGCTTTATCATAAATATACAATTGAATTAATAGGTATCAGTTATGTATATTCAAATTTATTGATTTGTATTTGATTTTATTCACACAAACCAAATACATTATAAAACATGTAATAGTAATGAAATTGCTTAAAGGATAACTCCACCTGCTTATGTGCTTGGTTTGTGAACTCTCACTTAGCCATTAACAAAAGGCAGTGATGTGGGTCACAGTGCTGATGCCCTTTCCTCCCTCAGCCCACACAAACTGACAGAACTGACAATGTAAACATGGATGGTGACTAAAGCTTTATACTCCTTTGTAAAATCACACACATTCAAAGTTACTTACTAACTTAAAGAGGAAGAGGCAGGTGACAGCAGGAGTTGATTGGGCTACAGGGTGAATGGGGAGAAGGCACAAATTAGAGGAGAATGTATTAAGTCACCACCATACCGTCACACAAGTGCGAGAGCTCTTCATCAGACAAAAGAACCCTTGGAGACACCACCTACAAGTACAGATAAAAAGGGTCATCTAAACTGAAGAGGAAAAAAAAAATAGATGTGAAAACAATCTCAGTGAGGTCCATAATGCATGAAGTGCTGGTGTTGCAGACATTTCACTGATTTCAGAAAAATGCAAACCACTTCAAAAGACAGAGATGTAAAGAGATTCATTATTAGAAGGAAACAATGCTCATCTGGAAATTGATTGACTGAATCATTCTTGATAAGTCCATACTATTTTGAATTTTTTGCATTCTACCAATCCTGGTAGAAAAGTTGTTTTAAATGTAGTATCAGTTGTACCAATAGCCAGCTTCAGCAACCGGGGATCGGACCGCCAAGGCCCCTGACTTTGACTGCCACCCGATCCACAGAGCACCGGACCTCCTTGGCTCCTCCTGTGGGTGGTGGGCCCACGTGAGGACGGACCAGTGTCTCCTTTTCAGGCTGATATGTCCATGGACAAAGGCCGGCCACCAGGTGCTCGCCTACGGACCCATTCCCCAGGCCTGGCTCCAGGGCTGGGTCCCAGTACCCCTCCGGGCAGGGTGCACAAGTCCTTGTTGTAAGTCAGAGCCATTCCCAGTCAGGGTTGGTCTCTGCCAAAGCTGCCCTTTGTCACCGGTTCTGTTCATAATTTTTATGGACACAATTTCTACGCGCAGCCAAGCAACGGAGGGAGTCAAGTTCAGTGGCCTCCGGATTCCGACTCTGCTATTTCCAGATGTCATAGTCTTGTTGGCCTCATCGAACAGTGACCTCCAGCTCGCACTGGGACAGTTTGCAGCCGAGTGTGAAGCGGCAGGGGTGAGGATAAGCACCTCTAAATCTGAGGCCATGGTTCTCAGCCAGAAAAGGGTGGATTTCCCACTCCGCCTTGGCTTGGGAGAGAGCCGCTTCCCCAGGTGGAGGAGTTCAAGTATCTCAGGGTCGAGTTCACGAGTGAGGGGAAAATGGAGCGGGAGATTGACAGACAGATTGGGGCAGCATCAGCAGTGATGTGTACGCTAAAACGAGCTGAGCCAGAAGGCAAAGCTTTCAATTTACCAGTCAATCTACGTCCCAACTCTCACCTATGGTCATGAGCTCTGGGTAGTGACCAAAAGAATGAGATCGTGAATACAAGCGGCTGAAATGAGTTTCCTTCGCAGGGTGGCTGGGCTCAGCCTTAGAGATAGGGTGAGGAGCTCGGACATCCAGGAGGAGCTCAGAGTAGAGCTGCTGCTCCTCCGTGTTGAGAGGAGCCATTTGAGGTGTTTCGGGCATCTGGTCAGGATGCCTCCTGGACGTCTCCCTGGGGAGGTGTTTCGGGCATGCCCAACTGGGAGGAGACCCCGGGGCAGACCAAGGACACGCTGGAGAGATTATATCTCTCGGCTGGCTTGGGAATATCTTGGTGTCCCCCTGGAGGAGTTGGTGGAAGTGGCCGGGGAGAGGAACGTCTGGATCTCTCTGCTCAAACTGTTGCTTCCGTGACCCGGATAAGTGGCAGAAAACGAAACAAAATCAGTTGTACCTCTGTTATCCTGTTTGTGCTATACATATATATATTATTACTCTCAGTGTCATTATTTTGTGTCTCTGCTGGCAGGTTCTGTGAATGCATGGCTGACACTGCTGCTTATTTTGTGCATACATGGCAGTGTACTCACATACACAATCGCAATTGTAGATGCAGCAATTTAAGAAAAATAATATATAGTCTTTTGGGCCTAAACTCTATAATGTCTTAGCCTCAGGGACACACACGTAAACACCCCTTGACCTTTTTCTCTGTTGTCTCCTGGGCAACATCAGCCTGCAAGACAGAGAGCGATCTTTTCTTTCTCCTCACACAGAGTAGTAATCAAACAGCAACCTTCCAACTTTCCACTGACTATAAACTTGGTGAGTTTGTGTGAGGGTATTGCTTGACCCGTCTGTATTTGATAGACAAGGTCCTGCTTTTCCTTGCAAGGGTTGCTTTTCTTGATAGCCTTGCGGTGTTTCCATCAACATCTGCTCTCGTACTTTCATATCTGGTGATGTTACAGTACACTTACCTGGATTCATCAAGTGTAGGAGGCAGTTCATCGTGCACATGGGAATGTTGTTCTCGGAGCTCTGATTGAGTATTTAACAAAACACAATGATTATCAACATCGCGAGTCTTGTCGAACATGATCTTTGGCATAGCTGAGTCAGTCCAGGATTGATAAGGGTTGTTTTGTGGGTTTGAGCCAACCTGGATTATGTTTTCTCTAAAGTCAGCCTGAATATTTAGTGTTTGTACTTGAAACGATCAGCAACTGATCACACACTCTCTTCCTTCCCTCTCTCTTTCTTGCCTCGTACCTCCATCATTTGACTTTCCACTCCATTAGCCTCCATTTTGAGCTGACATCCAATATCTTTCCTTCCCACACTCGGCCATGTTTCTGCTAGCAGTTTCTGAGCATTCAGTGCAGAATTCAGCCAGTTGTTTCCCCTTTTAAAGAGAGGGACTAACAAATTTGTTCACTAAGGTAAGCAAATTTTGGTTTCACTGTGTCATTGACACCATTCTTTTTTTTTATCTCATCCCTTACATCATGATTCGACACAGCATACATCTTATCTTTAACTCCAGGAATTGGTTTAAAAGAAAAAACGGATTCAAAAAGCCTACTTGAACAATTAAATATTTTAGTCTCTATAACAAATACACACATGTACTCGGCTGCTGTGATAGTGTAGGGGTCTGGGGAACTTAAAACATTGTTCCTCATGCTTAAAATACATTATAATTCAAATTTGCCCTGGGCCAAGACTGTATACTCATCAATTCCAGGTTAGCAGTGTTGCAAAAGGATTAAGTGCATCCAAAGAGGGTTGAATCAAGGGCAACTAGACTTGATTGTAGGAGATTGAAAACTTTTCAACTTTTATCACAGTGCTTTCTTCGGTTCTGAGTGAGTGGTGGAGAGTCCCAGATATTTAAACTCTGTCTGGTGGATACCAAAATACCCCTTTGACCCTTTTAGTGTTTTCACATGAGGCTAACTGTGAAAAGTTATGAAATGTCCCAGGAAAGGTTGAAAAGAAAGACAATTTTAATGAGATGTGAGACATCTACAAGGTTCTAAAACTAAGTCCAGTTGCCCTTGATTTAACCATTTCTGGGTGAATATGACCTTGCTGACTGATAATCACCAAAAAGTATGGTTACTAATTACATATAATCACTCTACTCAAGGGTAATTTATTTTACCAGATTCTATACATCTACTTGCACCCACCAGGCAAATATTTTACTGAACTAAATTTGTGTGACAACTATTAATAAGTTGCTTTTCCAATTCTTCCTACTCTTCCCATCCAATGGAAAGCATGTCATTCTACATGTGTGGGATAGTTTCTTTGAATTTGCTTAAGTGTGGATCAGTTTTTGTTTTGTTTGTTTTTTTTATAAGCTTTAACATTGCTACAGTAACATTTTATTTTCTCCTAAACTTCTTTCCACAGCAGCTGTCCCCCAGGCCAAGCTGACACATTAGCTTTGTTGATCCACAGTGCCCAGAGCCCTGCTGTGTCTATACCCCAACAGCTAGTTAATTGCATTCACTTGGCATTCGTGGCCCGGAACAGACACTGATTAGACACCTGGAATCAAAACCAACAGAGCTTTGAGCGCTGAGGACATTCAGCCAAAACTACAGCTTTAATTACAAGAACATGAGAATTAATGCCAGCAATTGTATGACCATATTGCACCATCAAAAATGAACAAAGTAACCCATTAGCTATGGTAACAAGAATGACATTTAGAACAACTTGGCCAACAACAACAGTAATGATGGGGGGGATGAGGAACAAAGCACAGACGTTAGCAGAGGACACAGAAATCCTCAAATTTGTTGGGTCTGGATATTCTTTAACAAGCTCTGTGACTGCAGGCTGTAGACCACCTCCTGTTGTTGTTAAAAGAGCAAATGGGAATTTAACAAGATTAGGCAGGTATTATGTGAAAACCAACTGTTTCATGTAACATTTTTGATCAGCAGCAAACTGTTAGTAAAGGTGGCCATGATGTGTTGGAAAATGTGGCATTGTTTGACCAGCCACCCTGTTCTGACTCATGTCCAAAGCCTGAAAGTTGCTTCAGTTTTAATTTTTTTTCTTTGCACCTTTAACTTAAGTCATTTTTTTTTTATTATTATATAAAACCTCTCAACTTAAGAAAAAAAAAAACGTTGATAATGTAAATTACATACCAATGTCTAAAAGAGATATTGATCTTTAGTAAATTGCAGCAATTTAGTATTGTATTATAGGCTCTATTATATATTGTCATTATTAGCCATTAACAGTAAAACCAGAAATCTCCCTTCACTATCGTGCATTCCTGTGAAATGCAAGTTTTATGTGAGCTTTCTTTTCTTTCATTTGTGTGAACTCATTTAGCAGTGGCTTGAATGTGAAACGTTGGCAAGTCAACCTGATTTTATTGTGATCCATGTAAAGAAATATTCCTGGAATGCTCCGACTATGGGAAAAAAGGCACCCAACTGTGGTTTAATGTGAGCATATGAACAAAATGTTCTCTGCTTTACTTTTATTGTGCAATGTAATGAGTATTACAGTCAAAGGTATGATGTGATATTAGAGTACCACAGAAGAGTGATCTCTCGGGCTCTCTCTCAAGAGACCTTGATAATGTTATCAATCTATACTGGGGCTGCCAGCAGTGAAAGAAACCAGACCACGTCTAACCTTGTGGTGTTTTATTACCTTTGTTTGTGTGTGTGTGTGTGTATGTGTGTTTGGGGTGAGAGGATGACAGTCTGTTTGACAGACTGAGAGCAGCGAACCTAATCACAGCTGTAGGATGAGGGATGAAAACTTCCTTTATCCCATTCCATCTATCTTGAGTCTTGATGTCCCCCTTCTTTTTTCAAAACACAATTTTTTTCTTTCCTGCTCTTTTCCTCACCCCTTTCTATAAATATAATGAAAAGCTAAAGATAACAGATGACTCCAGCTGCCTGCTAAGAGCCTGCATTAGCGTGTGTGTCTTGGAATTAGATGGTAATGGGGGAACTTTTCAATTGGGGGCTCCAGCAGTTATCATGAGAAATTTCAGTGTTTGTCCATTTTTCTACATCTTCTGTAACTCCTTCGCTCAATTTGAAAATCCTTCTGTGCTGTCTTCTGTAATCAACTTTGACTGTAGTAAACAGTTTTAGGTTTCAGGAGTATGTGGGTGGATTTTTTTTTCTTTTGTTCAGTGAACTAAGTACGGAGGCTGTAAAACGTTCTGATGTGTGTCAGATAGTGGGTAAAAGAGTGTGTGGGCATATTTGTACATGGGTATTCATGTCAGATTCAGTACTCTCATAAGGTTTTATGTCTCAAAATAAAAATTTGGCACAGTTGATCATTTTCATTTTAATTTATTTAGTCACCCGTACTGCATATAATTTCTAATTAACCAAGTTTGAAAAATGATGACAATTTTTTTTCCCAAATTAACAATGGATATAAATTTTACAAAATATGGTGTTTCTCAATTATCCAAATACCCTGATTTTCCCTCCTCATCACACATCCCTTGCATATTGCTTGCTAATTCATCTGTTTTTGAGGAGGCACTCCAGGCATCAATCTGCTCCTGAGAGTGATTTGCCTTCTAATCTTCCCAGCTTTAGGGGCATCTTTGAAATAACAGCAGTTGGCTCAGGTGAATGCTATAATTATAAGTCAAAACAAGGTGACATATTTCAGTTATTAATTCTGTTTGGCCGGGAGGAGGAAATAGTTCAGAGCTCCATTGCATTGTCATTGAATCTTTGTATTTAAGCTGTTTTTTTTGTTTTTTTTATTTAAGTAAGTTTTCTCCGATACTGAAATACCCCCAGTACAGCTAAAATGGTGAATCAGGTATCAGTGAGTATGTGTGGCCTCCCAGCAGATGTAACAGATTTTTGTTACTGCAAAACCAACTAAAATGCATGAAACAGCAAGTTTGATTTTTTAACTCACTATTGTCAGATCAATAATCAACATCAACTGATACACATTCAAGTATCAGAATATTAATGTTGCATGACAAAATGAGCCAGCAAGCAGAAATGTTCCTGGTGTGACTGATCTTCATGAAACTTTGACATTCTATAATTATTCCATTCCAACTTTGTCCAGCTCAACTCTTTGTCGTCTTTTAGCTCTGATTTGGTTATACCCGTCAGCTTTCGGTGTGCTCTCCACAGAGGCTTTGACAAATGGCATTTAAACATATTCTCTGCATATTTGAGTATTTCAGTTTGTTTTTTTTTGATTTTTTGTTTTGGTTTTTTTTGGGGGGTTTTTTCAGAAAACAGATACATATTCATTCATACAAGCATAACCACTTCACGCAGTAATAAAATAAACAGTGTTTGAACTTCTCTCTTTAACTGTCTGTTTTGTGTTCTTTTTTCAGACAAACACTATAACTGCCCTCTAGGAGAGATTCTGTGCACCTTTATTCACATATTTAACTGCTGTTGTTGTTCTGATCTGCTCTCTGTCTGGCTCCAGTGTGGCTACTCGGAACAACTATAAACACAGAGAGCTGCAACTAAGGATCATTTTCATCATCAATTAATCTGTTGATTATTTTCACAATTAAATGAATTACAATGAATCATTTTCGATTAATCATTAATAACAATTAATCATTTTCTCAATAATATGACAAATAGTACTGAAAATAGTTCAGTGTCCAGAGTGCCATCTTCAAAGAGCTTTCTACTCAAACTAATAGTAAACAATCCAAAGCATCTTCGTTTACTGTCATAAATGACGAAGGCATAAATTTGATTTAAAGTTAAGTTTGAAATTTTTGTTCGAAACAAGAGCAACAACATGATTTTTTTTTTTACACTCTCTTGTTATTGGTCATTCCAGACAAAGGCCGTGACATCAACATGAATCTGTTGGAAAGATGTCAGGGCTGCCACAGTCATCACTCCAGGCAATTCACTATGTTGCTTAAGGGCATCTTGGCAGTGCCCAGATTAACTGACACTTCTGTAGGTGTCAGTCAATACTCCATATTGCTGTGCTTGACTTGAGGTGGCAAGCTTTCTGTTGCCAGATCAAAATTTATACAAGCTAGTGCTGCCCCAAGGCATACAAAACTTATTTTTCCAATATTAGTGTTAAATATATTACTACCCAGACACGATCATCCAAATATTGTGAACGGTGTAGTTAATGTGTTTTGTCTGCTTTTGTATAAGAGGTTAATGAAAAAACTGACATTTATGTCAGAATTGCTGGAAGAGAAAAGTGAAATGGAAAAGTGAAATTTATTATAGGTAAATATTAGAGATTACTTTTCAAATGGTTTTCAGAATTGGATTTCTTCTATTCATGTGCTGTTTATATCTGGCTTCCTTTCCAAACTCTTCGTAACTGACAGAACCTTCTGTGGTCCATAGTGTTTAAAACCCAAACATGTCACTACCTCTCCTCTCTGTTATTTTGACTGCTGAATCATCTTATTCACTCTTCCTGTTGGCCTGAAAAGAGTCACTGCTTCAAAGCTAAATCAGCAATCTTGTTTAACATCTCTACCAGGCTGAGTGTCATTTCAGCTTCTATATGTAGCCATATGTAAGAAAGTGAGCTCATTTAATGCAATCTTACATCTTTCTGAGGCATGTTCACCAATAATTTCTTGCTCGCTTTTTTCCTTGAATATGAGGGAGACAATTCTGAAGAACAATGTCCACTGAGATAATTTCCTCTCATTAACCTAAAAGATCCTGTTCAGACAGGCCATCAGTCCTATTTTCCTCTCATGAGGAGTGTGTGTGTGTGTGCTTGTGACAGACAGATGATGGAATCTTTTGGCATGGCTTCTTTTAGGTGGGTTTACCTTCAACTTACTCAGTTGTCGACTCGCTTGTTGACCCCGTCGAGAGTTTGGACTCCAGTCTCTCTGAAGCACCTTGAATCTCCTTGTTTGTGATGTGACTGTTTGGTTTGGATTCAGTAACCTAATAGTTCAAATTTGGCAATCAGGAAAAATGTTATCCAGCAACCAGCAGCTTTAGATCTGTTTTATGCAAGCTGGAGAAAACAGGAGTGCAGGTGTCCCACCAGCAGAAAGCAATGACACTGTGTCAAACAAATTCAGATGCTATAAATCCTTTTTTTTTTTAATCCAAAGTGGACTAGATAACATTTTTACATATGTGCTGGTATGTGTTGATTGATTTTTCAGTTACACTACTATGCAGGTTGTTAGTCATATTTGTATTGCCTTGCAATTTTATCAAAACGTGTATTGAATTTGCATTTTTGTACTAACACTGTGTGTGTAATTTCAAAATCAGGTATCATGTAAACTTTTAAACTAATCACAAACATGCCAGCTAGCCATGTTTACTGCCTCAATAATAAAACGCAATAATGTCATGTTAAATATTTAAATAAGTCAGTTGTTGAACATGATTAATATTCTCATGTTTTATTATGAATTATTCTTTTTTTAGTTTTAGATGGTGACAGCCAGGTGAAGATAGGAGATATTATGTAGCAACAGTTGAACCTGGCATGATGCGCTGAGCATTAGTCTCCATTATTCTTGTTCTTGGTTGGACCGGATTGCACTTAACTGTCACAATTTTTTTTTTTTTTTAAATGTCCGCAGTCACTTTTTAGATTACAACTTAATATTGCTTAACTTTTGGTTTGGTTTTGTTTTCCTTTGAAACGTATCTCAACTCAAGCCAGTAAAACTTGAGTAAGTGGGCCTTTTCTTACTCCCACATTGAGTATTAGACTTATCAAACATACTGACTTACTGAGGAACTAATCTCTGATTGAACATTATTATGGATCGAGACAGGAAGAAGCAAGTTTTGTACACCTCACTTTATATACAAATCTTACACATTCAGTGCATCCATCCAGATATACAACCCTTAAATAAAAATCCAGACTAAAATTTGTGTGAGACTTTACACCCTGTGGTCCCTCCCTTCTGCTCCCACCAGCTGTTCAGGCTGGTGGGAGCTAAGGAGGGAATGTAGATAAAGTAATAGTGTGTGTATCCACTGTGCAACAACAGTAAGTGTTAGAAAATAAAATTCGATTGTCTACTTTGGAACAGCAAGGTTTTAGATGCACTTCATCACTTCCAGGTGTGGCTGTCTGCTGTGTGATTAAGACAAAGTAACTGTATAAGATAAACTACTTATGGCTGGTTGAATCATAGCGAACACTCAGTGTGTGACTGCGTAGCAGAGCTGAGTAACAATTACAATGCTTGATGGGGTTAGATGAAGGAGAACTGATTCTCAAAGCTCATTATTGTCCGAGGGGAGTGTTTCAGGGCTGCTGATCTCCATTTTCATTCTATGCTGCTGCAACTAATCAGAAATCTCATCTACAATTCTACCGTTGACAGTGTTGCTCGTTGTCCTGATTATGGTTTATTTATTCTTTAGGCTGTGCTGTTTGTATTTGCATTGTTAAACTTGTGAAACTTCTGAAAACTGATATTGTAGTTTCTATTACATTTTGAGTCTATTTAAAATCAGAGAAATATCAATGTCATCCCTGTGAAAGGGACAGGACAGTAAATAATGACTTTTCTCTCTGTCGCTCTTCCCTCTCCTCTCCCTGCTGCCAGGCTTCAGAGGAGGCCTCACTTCTGATGTCTAGCCCCAGGATGTTGCTCCCTGCATTGGGAGCTCTGCCACCTGGTGCTCCCCTGTCTGTCCACCACCAGATCCAACTTCTGCAGCAGCAGCTCCAACAGCAACAGCAGCAGACACAAGTGGCCGTGGCACAGGTGATACACCCAAACAGTAACACACAAAAGTTGTGGGTTAAATGTATACGTTTTTATTTTTTTTTTGTTTTTGTTCGTAAAATTAATCCCATATTACCATACATTATATGTCAGTCTCTGGCTCACGACCTCCCTCCAAGCAGGGTGATGATATAATATATATATTTTTTTGAAAAGTGAGACAACTAAATAACATATAGATAAACTTTATCATTTTTTTTCATCTTGTCAACACAGAACATATTATTTCTAAAATGAAAAAGTATCCTTAATCTATAACCATACAAAATCTAAATCTAACTCAAGTGAAAAGTTTGGAATAAAAAAGCTTTTCATCAGAATAGTAATAAGTAATGCCAATAGATGTACCAGCATTTACATCAGTGAAGTCATTACTGTATATTGCAATGAACACAGTACATACAAGCACATATTCACAGAAAATGTTTTCCATCCATATTATATTCACTCCAAATAAAGGCTACTGGGTCGCCGGTGGCCCGAGACCCAAATCCTTAATGATAAATTAGCCATTGATCATCCCATATCGCCTAGGAAAAAGAGACGTGCAGTTGGCAAAGCTCATGATTGACTGACAGAGTGAAGTGAAGATCAGCACCTGCCTGCAGTTCAGTCTGCATTAGAAACGTGACGAATACAGAGTGCACAGAGTGTCAGACGTCAATCACCCAGCTGTGGTGGCTGAAACAGGAGAACTGGCAGTGGCTTCAGGCTTGTGAGCTACATGAACCCACCCACATGCATGGCATGTCAGCCTGCCTCCAAAGGCTGTAAGACTGGTAGCTGCAATTTCTCAACTTCACACGACCTCCTACTCATGTACAAGAGCACGCACGCACACACACACACACACACACACACACAGACATGGCCCAAACATGTCCCAGACAGCTAAATCCAGAAGTCTCTGTTGAAGTCTCTGGGGTTCTGATTAAACCGCCTGTTAACACTGAACTCGCCTGCTCTCTTCTCTTGACCTGAACAATGTTAGACGGACAGCTCCTCCAGCAAACACCTCGCTCACTTAGATTGACCTGGGCCAGACGTGAGCGCCATCAATTATAACTTTTTGAATCCACAGGTCACTGGCTGCTGGCAGAGATGTAGGTGTAGATTTTTAATCATGTTTCTAAAATCAAGTAAGTATTTTACCCACTGAGGAATATTTCAAAAGGTTATGTGATATTCTGAGGTGATTCTGTGTCACTTTGGTTTTGGCAAAGTATCCCCAGGCGCCAAGACTTATCTTAGCTGTTGTAACAGTTTCCACCCAGCATGTAAATTAGTTTCAACCAGGTATTTCTCTTCAAACTTAGTTGTCTGGTGAGACTAATTCTGTGCCGCTGTTTCCGTTGTGTATACTCACAGTTTAAAAGAAAATGGGAAAAAATGTTTGGTCAGAATAAATAGGGGCCTTGAATTTTTAATATGAAAAGCTGTCTGGGCCTCTTATAGTTATTCAAATAAGCTCAAGTAGAATAACACCCGAAGCCCAATAGTCCACTTAATTTAAAATTCCTGGGTTCTTTCTTTTTTCCCGATCAACAAATTATAAATTATTTTCAACATTTTTTTGACTATATTAGTTCATCAAACCTGCATACCAATTAAACAAAAATAATTTGCCTGCTTATGTAATAAAAAGTTTTCTTTATAGTAATACTCTAATGAAAATCACATTATTGACCTTGGTCACATGTCCATGTAAGGGTTCTTATGTACTACAACACATCATGACCAAAATAAGTCATCGCTGGGAATTTCTGTTTTCATTCCGCAATCCCCAAATTACAGTCTCTAAAATTCTGACAGTCTTGGTCTTCTATTTAGAAAACCTAAGGGGCTATTCCTGACGTCTTTTGGGGTTGGGCTTAACGTGAAGCAAAACTCATCATTTGGATACATCAACTTGTTGGCGACCCTGTACAAGTAGTTTGGCCTCTTCTTCCATGAAATCTAAATCTGGTTCAGTAAAAGTGTAGAATTGCATAAGAGATATTTTAAGACTACGAAGAGATTTCTTTTTAAAAACAAAAAAAATTAATATTCCTGACGTCTTTTGGGGTTGGGCTTAACGTGAAGCAAAACTCATCATTTGGATACATCAACTTGTTGGCGACCCTGTACAAGTAGTTTGGCCTCTTCTTCCATGAAATCTAAATCTGGTTCAGTAAAAGTGTAGAATTGCATAAGAGATATTTTAAGACTACGAAGAGATTTCTTTTTAAAAACAAAAAAAATTAACTCAGAAATTAGATTTTAAGGGTTAATTCAATTGCTGAAGCAGGACTTTAACTTTGACTAAATTGACTGTTACTTAAACAGCTAGTTGGAACTAATTACTAGGATTAAAGCTAATCAGTTCAAGACCCTTTATCCTAATGTGTACGCGGCACACTCTTGGAGATCAAAGCATACGGGAGC
>KV751399.1:222717-237384 GCA_001698575.1 Mola mola
AAGAGAAGAGAAAACTTTTATAAATATATATAGTCTTTCTCCCTCACCCTTATGACAAACCCTCTCTTACACAAAACTAAACTTGCCTTAGGATACAGCTGTAGCGAGGGAGGAGAGCTTATTACTCCACTGAAGGTCAAACAGTAGAGAGTAACAGGCTGATTAGTTCTGCTCAGATAGTTCACATCGTTCTTGAAGAAGAAGAGGGGGATTATATGGACAAAGCGCTAATCGTTTGTGGGACTGAATCTCTTTATTTCCGCCTGGGTGTGCATATTTTTGAATTTCAGACTTAATTTCAAAATAGGTTTTTCCACCAGAAAAAAACTGACATTGTTCTTTATTCACTCTTAACTCAAACATTTTGTTGAAAAATACATTCACCATCACAAAGAATCTGACATACAGTATATAGTTATGCTAGAGGCAAAGGTCTCATGTTTATGATTTGGTTCTCAAACAATCTCAAACAACAGTCCCCCATCTGATTTTTTTTTGAGGCCTCAGGTTTGAGTACAGCGCCGTCATAATAATGTTTTGGCACAATGATAGCACAATACCAGAGATAAACAAAAATACAACAGCAGTATTTCTTTCAGCAATAGACTCTCTGACATGCTGAAAAAACATCTCCGAATGCAATTTCCATTTCGACATTCAGTCGGCCATGTTTGTGCAGGATTCAGATTGCCTTCACATACAGCTGATTCACAGAAAAGGATGCAGCTTGTGATTCGACACTGCTATTTGTAATTTTATCTCATTTAAAATCAGCCTCACTGTCACTCTCCCACCTCAGCTGTGTGTTAGCACTGTATTTAATCACAGCTAATGCTAATCACACGTTTCCTATTACCTACTGTTCAGATGAAATGAACTCGACTGCAAAGCAGGAAAACTAATAAACTGTGTGTTTGTCCGATAGTGATCATTCATTAGAAATATGTCTAAAATATGATTTTTTATGTGATTAAACACTTAATATCTTTATCCTTTGGTTTCTGGTTTGGGATCTGGGAACTACTGATTATATTTCAGTGTTGTCTGGACTTTGTGTGATTAATTTTAGATTAATCACGATGAAAAGCAGAATAATCAATATTGGTTGTTATGGGTAGTCCTATTTTCTTTTTAATCTCAGTGAAGTACTGATTGGTGTTACTGAAAGTTCCTGTGCTTCTGTTGCTTAAAAATCGGCAGCTTGGAAAATCTTCTCCATGTTGAACCCGAGGCGCCTGAGTGGAGGTAACATTAGTTGAACTGGCCAACATCAGTGAGTGGAGGTGGAGATGTTAATTGAAGTCAGAGATGTGAACTGGCTCATCATTGGTCCGTTTGCTGTGCAGATGCTGCTCTGTCACTGCTGTATGAAATTTGACTTCTTACCGTATATGTCTCTTTCTAGCTAGTCTAGGTTACTGATGCATCTTTCATTACATCCTTTCTCTATTTCCTCCGACCATTCTTTTCTTTGTTCCCCTCTGGGTTTATTTGATACTTCTTTATTTTTTAATCCCCATTTCATTAATGTCCGTTTTTCATTTCCCTTTACCATTTTCTTTCCCTGTCAAATGAATCCTAATGCCATCCTCATTTATGTTTTGCACATTGATTCATCGCTCCGTCGAAACAGTCACATTTCTGGTTCTCTCTCACTTCATCACTGTCTTGCTGAGTGCATTTTCCATGCTTCCTTACCATTGGACCAGCAAAATGTTTCAGTTTATTCCTCCAAACTTGAGATAAAAACAGAGTGGAGCCAGTGTTGGAGTGCTTTCAAACGTGTTGACATCAAAGGGACGTGGCGTGGGGAAGGACTGTGATGCTGGTAATCCTGTGTGAAGAACACATTCTTCAGTATCAGTAAACAAGCCCGATGAGTCACTGTTTGTTTCCCAGTCTTGTCTGAAAGGGGAGCGCTATCACTTAGACAGCCTTAGCCTTCACTTTCTGTAATTTAGGCATTTTTGTAAGATGAGACCATAAGTGTGATGTTCAAAAAGGAACATGTTGATGTTCCTTTTTGTCTGTTTTCTGCCTTTTTGCTTCAGAGGTATTGCAGAGAATTGCATGTCCCAGTGATAACTGATGACTTGTTGTAAAGCTTTTGAAATTATAACACAGAATTTTGAGGTGTCTCAAGCAGGAAATATACGGTGCACGCTTGTATTTACTGGATCTTTTTTGATGTTTGTGTTGTGGAGAAGATGAAGAAGATAAAGAGATACATACGAAATGACCTAAGTATGTTGTGTTAAAATGTGTTAAATGAATAGATTTTTGGTATGTCAAAAACACTGCTAAAAAACAGGTAAAAGAAAATATGGTGCCTAATTAGAGTTTTAAGGATTCGTTTGAATTGCTTGAAACTTTTCAATTCCGTGTTGCTCTAATAAGAGCACCGAAAACACTGACAAAGGAACTACTATAGTGAATCACATTTATTGGTTCTTTGTCTGGATTCCCCTTTTAGTAAGAGGTTTTAGATTTACTGCCTTCAAAATTTAAAAAGGGTGTCAGCATTATTTTTTTCCCCCAAAAAAGTAAAAGGTGGCCTGCAAATCAGTTGTCAGTGTCTTTCATTTAGCTATGTCAATGTAACCATTCCTGTCTTAAACCCAGAGACAAAGGCCCAGTTTACACAAGATCTGTCCGCGTGATGGAGCAAATGGTCTCCTGCGCAGAATGACAAGAACTAACGCCTCTTTGAAGCATTTGTGTTTTTACCTAGACAATTTGGTCCATCCTGTGTTTGTCGCATCCTTATGGTCATGTTATGAGTAGCTAGATTATTTTTCTCTGGAAACAAATTAGACAATGTGTAAAATGGAGTTGAAAAAGCATAAAAGGGACAATTCCAAAAGGAAATTAACTGCTATAAAAATCATGAAGGAAAGATCTTAGTTTGTGGATGAGACCTTCACAGAAGACATCACACAAGATGTTCACTGAACCCTGATCCCAGCTCCCCTAAGTGTCTCATAATACATAGCACCTAACACTTTGAACCTTAAGAGGCCATATTCCAATCCTGTTGTTTTGGTTGGAGATGTATATTAACAGCATTTTCCTTATTAAACTGAAAAATACCACCGCACACCTTCTAAATTTGAAAGATGATATTAACTGCCATGTTAACTGATCTTAAATCAGAAATAAAGCTTACCAAACCATGATTGTTTGTCTTTCCACAAGCACGTCTGCTTTGGTTCAACTATATCTCCTGTCATCAAACTGGCCTCCATTGGTGTCAGTCCCATTCCCAGTCTGCTGTTTAGCTTTAAACTCTGGTGGTGGCTGTGACTCCTCCTGTGAGCCAAGCCTGAGGTCGCGGCAGATTTAAGTCAGCCATATGGCCTCTACCTCTGTTAAACCTGGCTAACGGCAGGTATAGCAACAAGCAAGGTTGCTGTAACCACAGTGTTGTTATTGTGACCATGAGAACAAAGCTCCCCGAACCTTAACAAATAGTTTCTGTGCTAAAACCTCACCAATCCTTACCCTTAATGTTGTCACACTGAACACAGGATGGCTTGGGCAAACTATATTATGTATTTTGTGTGGATCAGAACATTGACTGCAGGGCAAAGATCTTCCACTGACAACCAGGCAGAAAATGTTAAAATATCACACATCAATATTTATTTAAATGAATTGATATACCAATTCAGGTGTAACCATAAAACACAATGACATGGAGAAAAAATAATCCATAGGTGGACAAAAGGAAGCAACAGAGAGAGGGTGTAATTTTTTAGGCCTTATCATATCTCAGTTTTCCTTGTTTCTGCTCCCACACAGGCTGCATATTTGCACAATAAAACAAAATGCAACCTTGTGTGGCTGCATCAGAAAGAGATACTGTGCCCTCAGATATCCAGTTATAGCCAAGCCAAGGTCACACTTAAAAAGAAAAGTTGTTTTTTTTTCTGTTTTTTTTTTTGTCTGTCTTTGTTCACTGTTTCTGCTGTGTATTTTCACCAGACATTTTACATGGGCAGCATCAGGACAGATGTGACACTTGCTCCCAAGGACTTAATATAAAACATGCTAGAGTGGCTAATGTGCTATTAGAGCTGTCAGCAGAGCAGCATGTGTCAAAGTCAAGCTCTGCCCCTCCATAGCTCAAGATGGGAACCTGTCAGCTGTAAATTACACCACCAAAGTCATCATCAGGGTGTAAGTCTTTACAAATGAGGTGTGCAGTGGCATACAGCCCGAACGCAATCTGAAATCACCTCCATTTGATGTCAAGTGCAAGGATAATGGAAGTGGATAACTGTCATCCCAACAATTTGTTTTTCTGTCTGGTGGGTGGGTGTAGGAGAGGATGGCGGAGGTATGGAATGGAAGAATTTTGACGTCACTTCAATTATTTTTCTACTCCACCAGTTCCACCGTGTCAGAAATAATTCCTGTGTCCAAGAGGGGAAAGGAGAAAAGAGAGAAGCAATGAGTCAGAGTGTTGTAAATTTACAAACAAATGGAATGACAAAGTAAAATGTTCAAGGAAAAATCAAAAGATTTTAATGAGAATGGTATTTTGATGTATGGTGTATGTTGTCATTCAAATATGTTTTTTTTTTTAAGTCAAAGGCTGAGCAAAAATTGAATTAGGATATGACTGTCAGGCAAAATAACCTAAAGGGCATCATTCTGTTTTATTCTCAAGGACTCATTATAACATCAATATTTTATTATTATCCATCCATCCATTTTCTACCACTTATCCTGTTAGGGGTCGGGGTGGGGGCTGGAGCCTATCTCAGCATCTTCAGGCGAAGGCGGGGTGCACCCTGGACAAGTCGCCAGTTCATCGCAGGGCTGACATATAGAGACAAACAACCATCCACACTCACATTCACACCTACGGGCAATTTAGAGTGACCAATTAACCTAACCCCCAGTTGACATGTTTTTGGACTATGGGAGGAAGCCAGAGTACCCGGAGAGAACCCAAGCAGGCACAGGGAGAACATGCAAACTCTGCACAGAAACGCCCTGATCCAGCATCGAACTGTGGACTTTCTGGGGCTTTTTCTTGGCTGTGTTTCTGAATGCCAACGTGCCCTTTGGTGTATTGTTCAAATACCACTTTGTCCTTTTTGGTACCTGTATTGACATCAAGAGTCAAGCGCCTCCACGCTACCTATGTGGTTCCACACTGAAATGAGAAACCACGGGCTTGTTGCAAGTTTTAATGTCTCATACATTCACATGAGGCCTTGCAAATCATGGCACTCTGAACGCGCTGCTTTTGTTGACCTTTCTCACTCACTGCTGCGTTCACTTGATAAGACACACTCATAGCACCGATCAAGCTATGTTCAAACCCATTAGACATGAAGGTGAAGGTAACTTCTGTTGTTGTGTGGTGACGTGAAATTGCTGTGTAAATGGATAAATGTGTATTTTACACTCAGTACCTCTGTGTGTATTAAACTGCTGACATTTGAGGTCCTGCAGGACTGTGTTGAAACTGCAGGGTTAAGCTTGATCGAACTACTGGTAGCAATGACTCCTGTCAGAAAATCATGAGTGAGCGGGCTCCTCCAGCATGCTGGGCATCTTCTGAACCATTATGGTGATTTGAAAACCTTGAAAAACTTCTCTTTTTGAAATTGTTGAAAGCAATTATGTGCTCATGAGGGGAGATGGCTAACTGCTGGTGAGAGGTGGGGCCACTATCATTTTATTTGAGTATTCTGAACTAATAATTAGAGGCATTGCTGCTAAGAAAGGTTTCAGCTATGTGTGTGTGTATTTGGACATCTGTGTGTACTGGGTGAACCGGGTCTTTCCTTTATAAATGATTCAGACTGTATTAGAAGTTGAATTCTTTCTGTCCTTGATTGAAACAGAGTCTCTGCTTTAATATTGCTGCCCACAGCAGACATTGAAGTAACAATGAATATCAGAGCAGCAAAATCTGCTTCTCTCATAAAACTGTCATATAAGCTATAAAGCCACAGCAATTATGAAGATCTATTAACTGTCACTTGTTTGTTTCTTCACTAACCTTGAACTGTTTATGGTGCATTCTTATCATCATTATCATCATTATCATTAGTTGTATAAAATATCAGAAATTGCTGAAAAGGTACCGCCATTCTCCAGAGCAGAGGGCTACATGTTCAAAATGCAATCATCCAGATTAATGATTGCTGATTGTTAAAAATCCAAATATTGTTTTTATACAGCAGAGAACATGGTGAAGCGCGAGTGAAATAGAAATAAAAATTGTGTTGGAATAAAGGAATTGCTGCAAAAACATGCATTTGTCAAATTAATAAATGAGTAGGAAAAACTGACACTTGTATACACACTATAAAATCTTGTAAAACAACTGGAACTTGTACCTCTTACAAGTGTTGGGAATTTTACAACTAGCAGGCAGTAAGTATCTCTTAGTTTTTCTGAGGTGAAAATATGTTTCTTAGCTGACATTTTCAGTCACCTAGGCAGTATGTACATTCAATACGATGAAACATGTTCCATTATTGATGTTCAAAGTGTAATTTTAACTTCCAGTGATTCACCTTTTCCATCTCAAATCCCTCCAGGGTGTCACTGATAGATATTTTTCCACCCACCAGGAAAAACACTTGCCTTTACTTTCGTGATATTGCTTTCATTAATGACCAGGCAGTAAAAGTCCAGTATGATTGATCAGTTACTACCACCTGCTGAGCTGAGTCAGCCAGTCCTGAGAGGCGCATTCAGTTAATGGCTTTTGATGTGTGCAATAGCCTTTAAACCTTCTCCTTTATTTGAAAAATAACATTTGAATTATTAATAATATTCTAATTTACCACGCAACAGCTACCCATATATTTTTTTCTCAGGGATCTGATATCTGATATGTCTTTTATCACGTTTGCTATAATGAAATTCTTTTCTCTCTCTGGTCTCCAGAGTCATCGCCATCTTTATCAATCCCAGCTCATCTGACTCAGCAGCTGAGAAACTTCTCAGTATTCTGGTTAATACAAAAATGACAACCACTGCCTGACTGATTAAATTATAGCAGAATGAGATTACGTGTAGAGATTTTATGTTGATGAATTTGCAAATTATTTAGACCCTCATTTGTTATCCTTTGAATTGAATGAAATTGGAAGGTAGTGGAAGTCTAACGAGAGGAATATCAGAAGTCTGCATTTTTAGTGTTGGTATATCGTGTATCTTATTCTTATTAATGTTCCATTGTTCTTCTTATCTTGATTGACTGACTGACAGCTTTTAAACACAGCAGAGTGAGGATTTTTGTCATTTTTTTGTTTTTCTTGAAGCAAACTCCACTCAATTTAAGGGCCGGGAGGGCTCAACCTTGCCCTTCAAGTGTGTTTGTGGAATAATAAGAGTAGACCTGGAAAAATGTTTTAATGATGAATATTCTTGTCCATCTACGTACTTCTGTGCAGGTCCACCTGTTAAAGGACCAGCTGAGTGCGGAGGCCACGGCACGGCTGGAGGCCCAGGCTCGAGTCCACCAGCTACTGCTGCAGAACAGAGACCTGCTGCAGCACATCTCGCTGCTGGTCAAACAGATCCAGGAACTGGAGACCAAGATGTCAGGACCAAACTCCAGTGAGTAGACAACATGCAAGGCTTAAATGCATTCTCTCTGCTTATCTCTCTGCTGCAGTTTTTCTTGTAATTTTTGGCTCATATCAGCTTTTATTGTGACCGTACACAGAAACAGGTGTCTGTCAGAACTCTACACCAACCTCATTCGTTCAGATCATATAGCTGTTATGATTTAAGGTGTCAAATTTGTGTCCCATCTCAATGTGTTATTTTAACAGTAAGAAATGTTTATAAAATGTTATTTTGCCTGTGTGTCTTATTACACGAGTTCAACCAAGTTTGGATGATTTCAAAATGCCACAACTGTAAGATTTATTGTGCTAATACTTTTCTGATACTTTCTGAACGTACTTATGCGGAAAATGCATCATAAATTAAGACCTGATTGATTCTCTAAAACTGTAACGTTCACACCAGAGACGTCAGGTTTGCCTAAAGTCAACACTTTATGGTTCTATACAAATGAAGCAGTTAGATCTCACAAGCACAATAACAGTGCAATGCACTTGTTCTTCTCCTTCTTCTGTGTTTACTCATGAATCACAAACCAACATACTGAATTAGTGTTGAAATACTTCACTTATTAATGAAAGCAATTCGAGTACTTTTTAGCCGCTGTCTTTATCAGCCGCGACTATTATTAGTCAATAGCCAATAATATGCAGTAAATGTCCATCATATAATGTGCTTCCATAGAAATAAAAAAACACATGCCCATCGAAACCCTATAGCATATAAAACACAGTACTGTAATCAAAGATCAGTTTAGATTTGGGGTGGGCGATAATTTTAATATACTTGATATTCCCTTGGCTTGTTTCACATGAGATAAATGACTATATCGCGACCATCAAGCACAAATTGTGATGTGAATGTTTCAAGCCATCGGCATGAAATTCATCATGGAGTTTTGCTTCTCTCGCTCTCTCCTGATGAGCTCTCACAGCCGACAGCTCACTCCCCTGCCCATCCAGAAAATTCTCCTGTTTTTGTATCAGGAAGAGCAGAGGGAGGAGAGCCTGAGAGAGCAAAAAATTAGGAGCTTTTTTCGAGTTTTGCAACGAGTCCTGCACTCGGTGGGGAACCAGTGGTCAAGTCGGACATTTGGGAGAAGTTATGTGTGATAACTGACCGTGAGAATAACATAATCAGTGGCTTCGCTGCTTGTAAACAGTGTCACAAAGTGTTAGCATTTGATAGTGACAAGATAGACGTCATCTCCAAGGAAACCCTTTAAAAGACTGCAATGGCACAGCAGCTGCTGCGACGACCACAGAACACAACTCTCACAGCCTGCGTGTTAATCATAACCCAAGGGTCGTGTCACAGGACTGGGAAGGTGCGGGTTGGACAGATAATTACGGGTAGTGAGTCGGTTCTGGTACGGAGTTTTATGGGTGAAACTGGACCCGTGCAGGACTCCATATCAATTGTCATGGGAATGGATTTGGATTAGTATGTAGGCTTACATAATGCCACTATTTATTTCCAAATTGTTAAAAGCTTAATTGTGCAATGACTTTGTTTGAAATAAATTGTTAAAATTAATCATGAATCAAACTTGATTGTATTTTCCTCCCTTTTACATGCAAAAAATAAACAAACAACAGAAACTTCTAATGAATAAATAGTAAATAATGCAGAAAAATGTTGCAGGGACCAGTGGAAGCATCACACTGGTGTGATCTTATGCATACAAATGCGCATTTATTAAGTGCTGGAGCCAAGATTTTGAAATATTGCAATTTAGCCTAAAAATATTGCGATATTATTTATAGGCCATATCGCCTCGACCTAGTTTAAATCAGTTTAAGATCATTTTTATTGCTGAATAGCAAAGTTACTTTTATTCATAATTCCAAATTCTTTCATTATCAATTTAGTTATTAAATAAGATAGAACACACAATTCCAACAACCTAAACAATAATCAATTAAAAATGAACAAAGATATTTTCAGACCTGCAAAGTTTACCTGGCACCACCATTATTTGACAATCTGCCCGAGTCTACTGTCAGTGGGACTGTATCCCATAGAAAAATGGAAAAGCTTCAGTTTGAGGCAAAACAAAAAAAAAAAGACAAGGAAAAAAAGACATGACAGAGTCATGAAGGCCTGTGTCAAATCACAACTCTGTCAGTGACAAAGCAAATATCAACCTAAACGAATCCTAACAATAGCTTACACACTGGGAGGTGACGTATTCAGCTATAGGGACACACAGAGAGGAAACAGAGTGAGCGCAGTGATGGACAGGCTTCTAAATGTAAATCCACTCTCATACTGGTACTGAGAAGCTTCAGTTAACCAGTACCAGTATGACACTGGATTCAGTTTTTATCAGCCTTTCATTGCTATTTATCATGTCATACACCCTCTATTCTATGTCCCCTCCATCCGTCTCTTCTCTGCATTATATCACAGTCAACCTGCGTCACCCTGCAAACAATCTTTTATTGGTCAACATTTTGCAAATTTGGCAGGACATTTTGGCGCCTCTGCATGTTGGACACATAAGTTGACACAATGTCATAAAAATCATTCTTTGGAGAGGCACCGGTGTTTCTTAAATTGAGATTAAATATTCTGAAATGCAGTGTTGAAATGTTTTAACAAGTTTACAGAAATATGGACCTTTCTCATAACACCGTTACTCATCTAATAACATCTATGTCTGTGTGTCCGTTTCAGAGTGTTGGAATAATTCATGTTTGCTTACTAGCAGAGCTGACTCACATCTTAATAACAGAGCAAAATGGAAAGGAACCCTCATTCATTTTTTTTACACACATTTTTGAGCACTTTAACTGCTGTGAATACAAATGTACTAAATCTATCATCCTCCATGACGGAGCAAACTAAACTGTTGAACGTTCAGCTCCAGGTCTGTTCTCTTTGCGCATAAAGAAGGAAGTTAAACATTTTTCACTGAGCATCCTCGATGATGATGAAATGCTTTGAAATGTCTTCTGGTCTTGCTTACCCAATTTAAAAGCAAATATCCAGCTTTTCAATGAGCACTTATCCACTATCCTCCACAATTCACAGATGTCTTTATCACATACGACATTTTTTCTGTTGGAAGGAGGGGTGATGGAGGAAGAATTTCAGTGTCGGCAGAGTGGAACTTTCTATTCCTTGTCTCTCCCACCCTCAACTCTTTATTTATTTCCTCTCCTTTCTGCAGTGGGATCTCAGGACAGTTTGTTGGAGATCACCTTCCGGTCTACAGTACCTTCAGTGATCTGCGACCCCACAACGCCTAAACCTGAGGTGTCCGCCATCAACCTGCCCATGATGGGCACCTCCGACCCAACCATCAATGCTATGTCATCATCCAACGGGACTGTTGGAAGCCCCCTAGGTAGGGACCAGTGTCTTCTCAAACTGGAGTGTTTCCGTTTCCTCCAGGGGCCTCCGCCTTCTCAATTCCCCTCACCTCCCCCGCTGCTCAAAGCTAGCACATCAGAGATCAAAAGTGATGAGGGAAATTTGTTGTCGCAAGATGTCAAATCTTTGGGCTGCCTGGACTTTGCCAGGTTCCGCGAGTCAGGCATCGCCTCAGAGTACGAATCGAACACAGACGACAGCGATGACAATGAGGAAGAGGGGGAGGACGATGAGGAGGAGGAGATTGAGATCTTTGGCTGGGGTACAGACGGAGAGACGCTGAGGCTGCTTAATGTTCTCAACAGTCAGGGAACCCATGACTGTCTGGGAGATGAAATTGCGGCGTAACACACAAACCTGCTCCCTGTGCTTTCCAGTTACTACACAACAGCTTTGACTTGTTTTTGTCCTTTCACTTCCTGTAGTATAAACATGTAGAGATCCAACCTCTGTCGGGCATTCAAAGTTATATGCAGTGTCTTGGTGTAAAATAATTGCATATAAGAGCAAGGAAAGACTCAAATCAATAAATAAGATAAAAGCAAATCAATGTAGGCAGCCACAACTGAAGTCAGGGCAACTTAAATATCCCTGATCTGTTCAAACTATTTTAGCCACAGTTATGGTTGTTATCATGAAAGAGCCAGTCACTCAATTTGTTCCAGTGAAAATCTGAACACACCAGAGGCAAAGAAGTCTGTGTTGTAGCATTTGGCATTTAGTATTACATTTATTATATGGCAAAATGCTGTAAAATCCACCCCTCTCTCCAGTATTTCTGTTTTGACATTTCTGTTTTGGTCCTTGACCAGGGCTCCAGCTTTAGCTAAACACGTTGCAGATTTCAACTAACGTTTGTCCTGATCCCTAAGCTGTAGAGCTCCGTAAATGTGCAGAAGTACCAGAAACAATGGTACAAGTTGTTATTGCTAAAAGCTTTTATATATTGGGGACATGACGAATAAACAACACAAAAATTCTCACTTGCAAAAGCTGTGCAAATTTTAGACAGCCGTTATTGAAATTTGTAACACAGGTACATCATTATAAACATAAAAACAAAAAAAAGCAATAAAGCTGGTTTGGAATTGGTAGAAAAACAACCGCAATCTGAGAAGTCACCAGTGGTCTACAGGTTGCACTGCAGCATTGTTAAGTAATACAGAGCAATAAGAACTACTGTCAACAGGTCTGTCAGGCTAGGCTGTGACGTGACATGAATATATCAAAGACCTGGAGATGACAGAGGTGCTCTGCTTTGCTTCCAGTTGCCAATTGCGGTATTACAATAAAAATTTCCACTGGGACAAAATGGATTTCCTTATAGAGCACCATTTTAAAAGAGATGTCTGTAAAACAGTTGAGTGGACACGTTGGACTGGAAGCAAGGTCAATTATTACTCTATTCTGAAATGTTTGACCCTGAAAGATATTTTATTTATATAACCTTACTTGAGTAGAGAAATAGTTTAAATTTTCTGATGTCTATACATATTCATCGGGCCAGATTACCTGAAAGCAAACCCAGAAACTGGACAACTATTTTGGCCTATGCGCCAGGTGATCAGTTCTCTTTAGATTGAATAGACACCATATATACTTAAGGTACACACACTTGAAAAAACACACTTGCTTGTTCTCATTACATTTAACAGTTGAACTCATATCATATTCAGTTTGAAGACCCTTAAATAATAGTAATATCAGTCTAAGACAAAATAAAAGTTTACCATAAAAGTCTTTCTTCCTTATTGCAAATTAAAATTGTATGTTATCATGAAGATGTCAGGAAGCAACGTTAATCAAGCCAAAAACTGAGCTTAGTTCAGGGGTGAGCTTACAGTTTGTCAGGGCGGGATGTATAGCTGTCAGTCATGCTCATGCAGGCTAGAAAGCATCAGCAGAGTTTGGGACTGACAAGATCTTTTCCTTTGTGGAGTGAAGAGCGACTCTTCTGCTGATAACCACGATAACCAGCCAAACCCAGAGTGGAACTTTAGTACTGTCTCTGTGTTTGGAGAGGGGAATTCTTTTCTTGCTCAAAGACTGTTTTCACTGTATCTACAAACGTTGTTTTCTATTTCATCCACAGAAATATCGTAATGCTCTGTCCTTGACTTCCACTGGCAGCCCTCTTTTTTTTGTTCCCTACTGTGTGTTTACATGGTAGTCTGAGCATGTTTGCACTCCTCTCACTTGTCCATACAGTGCTCTCAACCCCTCCAAACACACACATACACACACATTTAATGTATGTAAAGCTGGGATTAGTTGGACCTCGAGGAACACTATTTGTTTCTTTTATTCATCCCATAAACAAAAAATGTTCCCTCATGCCAGAACAGCAGCTCGCGGGCGACAGCCAAGAGTGGTCTCATATGTTGTGTATGGCCTCCAAGCACAATGCGGTATTAAAATTTTCATTTTGTTCCATCAGCAAGGCGAAAGAGTTTTCATTCAAGGTTTTTTTTGCCCCAGTTTATCAGTGCATGCAGGCCAGTATCTGGCAATGATAGGTGCTGCAGAGATTTAAAGGGCAGCGAGGCCAATTCCCATTGTGCTCACTATCAACGCTTTAGCCTGATAGGATCAACCCAATCCAGTGGGAGTCCAGTAAACAGACTCCCACTTAGCTATCGCTTTCCAAGGCTGTTTGTATTAAAAGATAATAGAGATTCAATCAGAGAGGATATTCCTCTCACGTTTTGTCACTGAAGCTTTCCTATACTGACCTCTGCTTTGGGGAAAGTTGTTTAAACAGAAATGTCCGTGAAGGTTCTCAGTCATCCTGGCAATCTTAATCTCGGAGTGTTTAGTAGGAGGCAACTGGACTTCTTATCTTGTTTGAATACGTTTCGCCTCTCATCTTCTGTTCTGAGGGTCAGTGTGGGAAACCCAGGTATTTAACCCAGAGTGGGTGGAGACAATCACCAACAAGGAGGACGTGGTTGAAAGCACCAGCCTGGGGGAGCGATCCTCTGGCTAGGCATCATGTGAGTCACATAAGCCCAGATGTGAATCACTCAAGTGTGTTTTCCCCTCACCCCTAGTTTCATGTGACGCCTTGGGCTCACATGGCCCCAGGTGTGTATGGGGGTTAAACCGCCTGGGGAGGGCTCCCAAGACAGCATTGTAGGTTGCGGACAAATGGTGTCTTAGTCCACCACCCCCGTTTAGAGAAGGTTTCTCCAAGTGGACATAGATGGCCTCTTTTACTACTCTTTCAAACCATCTGTCCTCTCTGTCCAGAACGTGGACATTGGAGTCCTCAAAGGAGTGACCTTTCTCCTTAAGATGCAGATGTACAGCTGAGTCCTGTTCCAATGAGGTGCCTTTCCTGTGTTGTGCCATGCGTCTGTGGAGGGGCTGTTTGGTTTCACCTATATAAAGGTCAGAGCACTCTTCTTTGCTTTGAACGGCATACACAACATTACTGAGCTTATGCCTAGGTGTTTTATCCTTGGGGTGGACCAGTCGCTGTCTTAAGGTCTGTCCGGGTTTGAAGTTAACTCAGATTTTGTGTTTTTGGAAGATTCTTCTGAATTTTTCTGATAGACCTGCCGCATACTGGATAACCACGTTCTTCCGTTTTTCACTTTCTGCCTCGGGTGGTTCTTTGTGAAGCCTTTTGGACGATTTCACAAAGGTCCACTTAGGGTAGCCGCATGTCTGGAGCGCTGTCTTGAT
>KV751399.1:237479-287585 GCA_001698575.1 Mola mola
TGGGTGGTGGGAGTCAAACAAGAGGTACTGTTCTGTGTATGTGGGCTTCCTGTAGACCTCGATGCTGAGGTTACCATCCTTACCAAGAGACACTGCACAATCCAGGAAGGGCAAACTGTTCTCCCCTGTATCCTCCCTGGTGAACTTAATGTTCTTGTCCACCACATTTATGTGTCGAGTGAAAGCCTCCAATTCTTGAGTTTTGATTTCTTGTTGTAGACGTTTTCTAACAGTCTCTACTGCCTCACTGGTTGGTATGCATGTGAAAACAGAAGTGACATCAAAGGAGACCATGCTTTCATCCGGTGGTAGAGTAAGGTTCTGTATCTTCTTTGTGAAATCTATGGAGTTTTGGATGTGGTGTTGTGTGTTCCCCACCAGGGTGGACAAGATACCGGAGAGGTGTTTGGCGATGTTGTAGGTCACCGAATTGATGCTGCTGACGATGGGTCTGAGTGGCCCTCCTTCCTTGTGGATCTTGGGGAGACCATAGAAGCATGGAATGGCCTCTCCAGGGTACAAACGGTAATAGGTAGGGCAGTCAATGATGGAGTCTTTTTCCAGTTTCTGTAGGTATTCTATCACCTTCTTCTTGTAGCTGCTGGTGGGGTCCCATTTTAAGACCTCATAAATCTCATGGTCACTGAGCAATGAGGTTATCTTGGTGTGTTAATCTGATGTGTTGAGGATGACAGTGCATCTCCCTTTGTCAGCTGGAAGGATGGTGATGCTTGGATCCTTGCTCAGTGCGGAAATCGCCTTCCTTTCTTCGATGGTGATATTGGAGGGAGGTATTTTTGCACTGGCGAGGGTGGCTGACACTTGATGTCTTAATCGCTCCAAAGTTTCGCCCTGATCTGAAATGATCTGATCTGTGGGTAACTGATCCTAGCAGTGTGTAGAAATCAATTGACCTTTTATTTAAGACAATAAAGAATAAAGAATAAAGAAATACACTAAAAAATAAAGGGGGTCCTGAGGTTACTCAACTCAATCTATGATGCAGTTAACACTGGCAACATAACAGATCCCCAAATTGACAGGCAGCCACTGACAAAATGTTTTATAGTGTCTCAAAAACATGTTGTGTCTGCTGTGATAATGATGACTTATCATTTGATCAGAGATAGTTGCAAGAAAAAATATCTTGAAACAATTTATATAGGATAATATTTCAACAGAAAAACGTCCTGGTAATAAGAAATCTTGTAAGACAAAAAAACACAAACTGCCTTGGATTTCACTTTTTACAGTGGAGTTGCGGTACTCAACAGCAAAATGTAACTAGTTGATTCAGGGTTGAATATCCATTCCCTATACAATCTTTATTACTGATAGAATAGGAAATGGGAGGAGAGGCACATGGATTAAGACATGCAACAAAAGCCTTTGGCTGAACGCAGACTGTGGAGATTGTGGTTCATGGTTGGCACTTCATAGACCATGAGGGTGCCTCATCATTACATTCTCACTTGGACATTTTCATTTAGATTGAAGCTTTAGCAAAGAGTTTCCAGAAATGACCTTAAACCTCTACAGTGACAACCGCTGCTCTCTTAGCTCTCTTAGCTCTCTTTCTTTCAGCTGCTGTTGTCTGATAGTTTGCCTGTAGCGCTCACCTGACTTTGAACATGGTTGAACCAGACAAGAGGAAACACACAGATCAAAAACATGTGCCAAACTGGAACCAGTTTTAATGGATATCCTTTCTGTTTGACACCCCTCTTCTCTTTTCTAATTATCCTTTTCCTCTTTTTCTCCTTTGTCTTTTTTCCAAACTGTTTTGACGACACTTGTCAGTCCGACATCAAATGGAAACTGACAGCATTGAATTTTCACTCCCAATGTTTGCAACAGTCATGTTTGTTTCCTTTTTTTCTGGCTTCCTTGCTTCCTTTTTTGTTATACAGACAATTTTTGTTATCGATCTTGTGGAAAGAATGCCAAATCAGTGTCTGTTTTAAACACACAACACCATGGGTTATTTATCAAGTAAATGCCCATCTCTCATTCACTGTAGTTTCCACAGCTAATAGATGCACCTTACCCTGAAATCTACCTGAGAAAACAAATCGTCTTCATGTTTTGGTGTCTCAGTGGCAGATGCACTTCTTTTTTTGCCATAATTTTGTCAGGGAGAAATCCTGCCTAGAGACGTGATGAAAGCAAAGATTATGGGGAATGAATATAAATGAAGAAAGTGTTGTTTTCGTGTGGCCATCTCACTCTCCAATAAATATTTATTTGACGATGACAAAATTAACCAAAACAAGGTGTCTGTTTTCACTTTAACTAATTAACCTGTGACTCTTTCACTCTCTCACTCTTCTATGATGGTTTTAAGTTACAGATACTGTATGTCAGACAGCTCACCAGCAGGGCACAAGATAAGGAAGAATCTAACAGCTAGAAGATATTAATAAACAGATGTTTCATCTCTACCAAAGACCTGTGAAGCAAAAAAGCATTTTAATCAGCAACTTATGCAATCAGTATACGGATAGAATGATCATTTAAAATGCAATCAAGCAGGCCTTGAAATCGACCAAAAATGTATTCAGACCTGTTACATTTATCCACATTATGACACGTTACCAAAATTGCAGTAATTTAAAAACGTATCCCCTATCTCATGATTCAGTTATGCTTTTTAATGAAAGAACATAATCCATTTTAAGGTAAGAAATTACTCCAACATCAGGCTCAGTTGCATTTTCAATTTTTCTTAGACAACAGTTACATGGAAACATGGATACAAGGGCGTGTCTGGAGAACAGGCAATCTATAGCAGATAATGAGAAGAAGTTATCTGTATGAGATTTTATTTTTAGTCACTTGATGCATTTGATGATGAATTTAATGTATCTGCAATGTAAAGCCATCCACAGCAGTTTCAGATGGTGTTGCTCGACATACTCCGAGAGAAGTGGAGGTCAGGGTTTAATGGAGTCACACACACTTTATCACCCAGACTGGAGTGGGCGTCCCGTTTGAAGTGTCATCATTTCCTAACCTTTATTAAATATATTTAATGCCTAAACTTAACCAGCCTTCACCAAAGTTTTGTGGTACTTAGAGCATCTGAATAAGACATAAGGTGCTCAAGACAAAACCTCGTAATGAGACAAGTCAAAGTTAGAACAGGTTAAACCTTTCATTCATTGTCCATGTTGTATTGAGTTGAAAAAAACATTGTCCTCGTCCTCCAAAATGTAATTGGGGACCTGTTCCACAAGAATGTTGTGTGTGACTGGCTGATTTGCTGGGCTGATTTGATTTTTAGGGCCTTAAGAAGGAAACAATAAAAGCTGCTTGTAAATAAGAATGAGATATTATTTTAACATCCATCCATCCATCCATCCATTTTCTACCGCTTATCCCGTTAGGGGTCGCGGGGGGGGGTTGGAGCCTATCTCAGCATCTTCTAATTATTAAAATAGAGAAGTGAAACAAAATAATGACAGATGTAGGTCTACATATTTCAACACCTCCGTGTTCATTTGCATATTGACTGCACCATTAAATCACAGTGTAGATAACAGGGTTCATTTGTACCTGAATGCACCACATTTGACTCTGCCTGACCAACTCAACCAAAGACGTCTTTTTATATAAAAGGAAAGCAAAGGAAGCCTGAAATTTGACTCTCTGAAATGCGTCGAACCAAGTAAATCCATTTACTCAACACTGCCAAATCGAGATCAAGGGCAGTGTCAAGATGAGTTTGGCATTATTATTAAACTAATATATTCACATCCATTTGTTTTTATTCTTCAGTCGTTTGCTGAGGTCAACAACAAGTGAAAAAGAGGGATAGTTTTATTTTTTTGCCGGCCCATGACTGCACGTTGTTGCTGTGTGAAATCTGTACACGCTTTTGTCCAACCCTGTTGTTGTGTCCTGACCAACACACTGCAGTGAATATTGCTGCAACTCACCCAAGCTAGTTTTCTTATTTAGTTATTAGTTAAGCATTAAGTTTAGCTAACTATTAGTTAGTTATTCCTATAGAGGAAGCCCTGAGATGATCCTCGGAAGACCAGTCAGCATTTCCTTGCTTTACTTACCCATTATTATGAATGTAGAAATTAAGGCATTCGCACTCAGGCGAAAACGCTTAAATTAAGTTGCAGAAAACTTTTCTGCAACTTATGTTATAGTCAATGTCATGTCTTTGCTTGCATTTATTTATTCTTTTCTCTATCCCCTTCTGAGAATGCCCTTGACACTTTGTTCTGGCCTCTGGGGAAAAAACTCCCAGTTCTCCTCCTTTTCTATTATGCCATTTGTATTTCTGTCACACCTGTTTGACCTTAACCTTATTCTCCTGTCATCTTTTGAACCCAGCTCTTCCTCCAGCCTCAGCAAAATACCAGACAGCGCGTATTTCTAAACAATGTACCAGGGCCAGTCTATCTGTTAGCAATTAATGTTGTTCTGTGGTAACAAAAAAAGTTCAGCCCCTGGCCTTTTGCCCTGACAGCAGTGCTGGAAGTCCCCATGTGGAGTTGAGTTGGCTAATGAGATACCACAAAAAAGCTGAGGGAAGGTTTGTGCACATCTGTCTGTCTTTCTGTGTCTGCGTCTGTGTGGCAGATTCAGTGAGGTTAAAACTCATTCCTTTATTTGTGATCTTTTATTGATTCAGCCTCAATTGAATGGAGGGGATACAGTCCAGTGTGTGTGTGTGTGTGTTTGTCTTGGCTGAAGCACCACCTGAGGGATCAATACATTGATATCATATTACATACATTTCCATGATATTATCGCTTAATCACTTAATCTGCAAACTGGAAACTTAAATTATGAAAGAAATTACTTTAAAATCAATGAAGTAAAAGTAATATTTCCCTCAGAAATGTGTAAATGAAAATGTGAAATAGCAGAAAATCGATTAGTGAAAATGGACAACTTTTCCCCCTCCAGTGTATCCTTGTGCTATTATGGTTGATGGTTTAGTCCCTAGGACAATATTGGCAACATCAGTACTACTAGCAGCCTAGCAGCTTTCAAGGATACAGTATATATCTTTCATTTATAACCTGATTAATGTAGTGAAAGTAAGACATGCATGGAGCCAATGTAACAATGTGTAAGTCCATTTTCTTTTCTAATTATGCAACATCACTTTGCTGACATTGATCACCTGTGAAACCTTTGATCCTGGCATTCTTATGGATGCAACTTTAAAAAAAAAACCATCTGCCCCAAACACCCTTGAGGACCAAGCATCCTCCAATCAGAGGACAACCCAGTGAGCTTTTCATTTTTTGAAAATTATTCCTGGATGAGCCTATCTATGTATCTTGCTTGTTCTTCTTCCTGTGTGATGCATTTGTAACAGGCATCAGCTTATTCTTCATGACAAGGTTGAATCTTATTTCATTTGTCTCCAATCAACACACCAGAGCCTCTCCTGAGAGCCCCATTTTAAAAACTAATCTCCCTTCTATTGTTACTTGTCGACCATCAATTTATCTTGTATTTGGCCTTCAGAAGGTCCTTTAAACAGTTAAATTTTTTTAGCTTGTTGTTGAGTGCCTCATTGCCATCCAGTGTTACCAAGTGTGGCTCAGTTCAGTGACTTGTATTGATTTCCCTGTCACAGACATGTATTTTTTGAAACTAGGGTTAACTAGTGTGACAGCAACTAAGCATCACGAATCAATACTCTTCTTTACAAGCGGAGCCTGTCACCTGAAAGGGACAGACTTAAATACATGCATGAACACACAGATACCAGATACCGTCAATCACTTTGTGTGTGTGAGTGTGTGTGTGTGTGTGTGTGTGTGTGTGTGTGTGTGTGTCCCTCTACTTGTGTTACTTAGGTTATCTGAGCCTGATTTGTTAATGTGAAGTAGTCTTGACAGTGGGTCACATGTGAATATGCACAAAAGATCATCACAGTGCTAAAATTAATGGCCATGGCGATACACGAGCAGCAACTCTCCGTTAATCCTTTGAGCTTTAACGATCAGAGTCCCTCTAGAATATAAGAAATTTCTCTCCTCTGTAGACTGCATCTGAATCACTTTATTTTAGTTCATTTATTAATTTTTATTTATCAAGCAAAAATCATTTTTTTCAATGTTGTAACTTAAATTCTGTCAGGTTTTAGACTGTTGGCTAGACACCAGCAATAAAAGAAATTGGGAACTACAGTTCTGTCACGACTTTTCATAGTAGTATTAATAGTTTAATCAAAAAATCACAAAGAGACAATTTTCCTTCAGCCGTGTGCACTCTGTTATTGTTTATAGCACTGATTGTAGCCCTCTGCCACATGTCATTTCCAAATACTGACTGAATTTTCCCCTGCAGGTCATTGGATTTAAAGTGACGACCTTCCATTCACATCTCTAAACTCTTACTGGCTACTGGAGTCAGATTGGGCCTCCCTGTGGAGGCATTTTTCTTGCACAACCATTCTCACAAATGTGGATCCATATTCAGAGGCAGCGGGGGCTTGAGCAAAGCTCAGCTTGTTTGCTGATATCGGCCGTGTGTCCACATCTGGATGCGGTGCCAAATTGCTTTGATGCTCCCTTGATGCTGAGTTACAGGTCGTGCTGATCAGCAACTTAGTACGGGGTACAAGGGTACAAATAACCCTTACATAGAACATGTGGGGTTCCAGATTGAAAGAAACTAAAAGGGCAAACTGTTCCAGAATCGAAGTGCATCTAAAGGTCTGTCTGTCAGTGTGTCTGTCTTGTCCTATTTCCTTTTTGAGGTTTTCTTTTATGTTTCTTTACACTGACAAAAGGAAGATGACAAATGTAAAACACGCTGAATTTGAAATTGGGATGAATTTTGGCATCAACTTCAAAGAACAATCTCCCACTGAGGCAGGCGTGAGCTGAAAGAGGAAAGGAAAGAGACCTCTGATCGTTCTTAGCTTTTAGTGAGTATTTCACTTTTCAGTGTGTGGCATGTCATATTACTATATGACATGTCACACAATAAAAAGAAGAGAGGAGGCTGATATGAATGTCTTCTTAGTTTTTTGGGTTTTTTTAAATAGAAGACCCAGGAAGTTTGTTTTCGGTAGCTGTTATTTGTGGATTGCTGAACAGGAGCAGGAATCTTCAGCCATGACGTTGACGGCATATCTGAGTCAAGATGTATGTCATAGTACATAAAAACACCATATGGACATGTTAAGGTCAAAAATGTGATTTTCATCAGAGGATGTGTTTAACCAAAGCACTTTTGCTTAAGTAAATGCCAATTTGAATCAGAAAATAATTAAAAAGAGAAAAATTATCCATTTTAGGAAAGCCAAGAGGCTGCCAACAAACTCGATTTTTACAAATCCTCTCAGAGAGTTTGAAGTACAAGATAAAGAAAACACACAGCCATACAAAGAGAATGAGAGAGAGAGAGAGAGAGAGAGACAGAGAAGGGCAGAGAGCCCGGAATGACAGACTTGTTATTTTCCTGCTGCTTCATTTCCCTTGCTGCTTTATTCTTGGCTACTCTCGTACTTTGTCTCTCAGACGCTTTCTCCAGGGAACTTCAGGTCAGACAGACAGTGATGTGGCAAATGGCTGAATGAATTATTGATCTGATGACTTTGATACTGACGAGACTGAACAGAACCAAACACATCAGGTTATAACTTACACTCCTATTGTCTGCTGTCTTTACTGTCATCCTATTTCTCCTCTAGCATTATGTCTTTGCAGATTAAGAGTTTTGTTGTCATGATAAAAAAAGTTTTTAGTAATAATGTATATTTGTTTTTGAAGAAGTTTTGTCACTTCATTCCAGAAGTGCATGTGGAGTACACATTTCCTGGGATGTTTATGAGCAAGTGCCAGCGGGAGTGAACTTCTTCCATGTGGCTGTGGGTCTTTTCATGCATGTGCAGAGGGTAATCATGATAGTAATAGTGCAGCCAGTTTGTTGAAGCTGTCCAGGAAATCTTACATTTATTCCCTTTAATCAGAACCTAACATTTTCTGTGGCAATGCATTGTGGTCTGTTGAGTCCCCAATAAACATAGATGTTGGAACAGCATGCAATCCATCTCAGCATCTTTTATGATGCTTTTTCTTCTGCAACATTTATCCTGGAATTTTGCTCAGCAGGCTCACAGGCTGGAAAAAAAATCAGTTCCATATACTCTGATGGCCAGAGGGTGTTACCTACTGAATCTGCTCAACCCTTTGTAGTCTAATCACATGCCACCAGCTGGGAGCTCTTCCATTTATTCTGTTAAATATCCCAAAATCTACAAGATTGGCATGTTCATACAGACATTCTTGGATGTCATTTTAACTTTATGCCTTCTCCACACAATGCTGAACATCAACACATTAGAATTCTGACTGTAAGGTCAACAGTGACATGCACCTTAAAATAGTAAGTAACAAGTAAGCATAGCCTCACAGTGTTCTCAGCATCGTGGAGTTGTAGTCTTTAATTACATGTACAATAGTCTTAAATAATTATTGCTATGTAGACATGACCCGAAAAAGTGGCCACACTGGCATAAAATGGTCTAAAAATGAAAATATTCTAGCTGATTGGTTGCCAAGTTGAGTTGTGACCCACCAGAATAATCAGCTGGTACACACAAGAGGATGTGCTTCAACGGTGGCACAATGGTAATACAAATCAGGACAAACCACAGTCTCACCTCCTGGCCTCTGAGCAGGTTTGGGGTTCAGAGTCTTGCTCAAGGGCACCACAGTGGTGGTAATAAGGAAGGGGAAGGACTTTTCCTACCTGCATTATGCTGCCAGTCCAGGGTCACAAGCTTGCTTTCTCTAGCCTTTAGGCCACTAATGCCTGCTGCTGTTGCTTGTTTTGATCTGATTAGCAGTGGAAAACAAGCACTCAACTGTGCAGCTTGTTAATCCAAAAGGCATTTCTGAACAGAAATAATAAGACATGAAATTGATATTTTTAAAATGTACTTCTAATTCAGATTTCTAAGGATTCCCTTTCCTTCCAATAAAAGCTGCCTGGTGGCAGGTCAGTTTCATACATGTGACACTGCCAATAAATATTTATACAAGTTCTGACGTTTGTAGATTGCAGATCTAACTAACATCAAAATTGAACTTGAAAATGAGAGAAACCAAAAATTTGTGTAACACATACCATGAGTTTTTGGTTTGGTCCATTTCCCATCTGCTAACATAGAGGAGGAGGAGTTTATAACCTATACTGCAGACAGCCACCAGGGGGGCAATCAAGATGTTTTGGCTCAACTTTGGGAGCTCTCATGTCGCCCATCTTTATCGACAGTCAGTGGTGTGGACATAGTTGAAAACAAATCAACAAACAGTTCAACTCAACAAATTTAACCAGGTTTTTATATTTTAGTATTTGCACACATTCACCTACTCTTAAGTGTGTGTGCCCTCTTGTGTTTGTATTGTGCACATACAAGGACACACAGCATGGTACAATGCTGCTGGATTGAGACTTCTGCCATACAATGCAATAGTGTGCTAGCACAGGCAAGGAAGAAGAAAGGTGGCATGCAAACATGGATAGAAGTTGACAAATATTTTATGAAGGTTTGCAGTCAGGTCAGGTAGCTTCTGTTTGAGAGGAGGGCAGGTCAGCAGGTAAAGATGAGGGGAGCGTCAGACATCAGCAGGATTTGTGCCATGCAGAAACAATGATGTAAGGCTGAGCACAGAGGAAAGAAAAATAATAATTAGATTAGATAAAACTTAAGTGATGCCTGAGGGGGGAAATTAGGCTGGAAAATAGGCTGTAGATAAGATGGCGACAGGGTGCTGAAGATGAATCAGTTCACAACATCCAAAGATTGACAATCATGCAGGACAAGCAAATATCAAAATACAGTGTCGGAATTTCAGAATGTGTTCAATTTCCTTGTTGATATTGTTTTTAGATTAATGTTTGAGTGATTTTTACTTTTTGTTACTTTCAAAACACAGAGGAGAAACATATTAATGCGGGCATGGTTTTAAATTGTCTGTTACAGTATATTGTGCTGACAAGTGGCCTATTTTGGCCAAGCACATATTGACTATTGCCTCTCAGAAGCAAAGGTTGAAATAGCGTGACGTCTGTCTTTACCAGGATGTGTATGTCTGTATGCTTGGGTTTCTTTTAATTATGACTAATATCTCAGCCATCAGCTCCTTTCTCTTTTAATTTCTTTAAAGTGTCAGAAAATTAGTCCATATTCCATCACGGTCTATGGGACATGTCCTTTCCAACATAGTCAGCAACAATCTGAAATAGAAATCGTCATTGTAAAATGATGTTTTCGCCTGAAAACTAAAATATTTTGTTCTGTAAAATATTCACAAATTAATTTATTAATTTCCTTTAATGTAGTTGGTCTTGAATGATCATCTCAATCCGTCTCACTGGCGCTGGAAAGACGAAGAAGGACTTTGAACGGTGCAGAAGACAGAAGTTTCCATGTTCCTAAAGGCTAGGTTTCAGGTTTATGTGCTTTGTCCCTTAATGGATATATAACAGAATACTAGCCAGCAAAAATCTAAGATACTTATGATTTAATAATAATGATTTGCAAATTTATTTACTGTATTTTTCCCTAGACCAACCCTTCTCAACCCATATACTAGCATACACACGCTACTAAATATATTTATGTTATAAGAGTTTTTCGTTTCTTTGTGGCTCCTGTAAAAGTCATGATTGTTACATCTGATCTTCCATAAAGCTGAAAGTGATGTGAAAACAGGACACAATTGCATGTATCAAAAATCAGACATCCATTGGATGAGTTGTGAAGATCGTTCATAAATCTTGTGCTGCACGCGGTCCCTAATCAAACCCCCATCATAGTTGGCCTGCCTTCATCATTCATTTTAGGATGAAGCGAGGTGAAAAACTGATAAGCAGCTCTACCTCTAATTTGGATGTATGCATGTGTGTGCGTATGATAGGTGTTTTTCTTCCCGCCTTTCATTCCTCAGACATGATTGGTCTCTCTTATGTTAATGCATTTCCTCACACACGCAGCCAAGTGAGGAGGTGTATTTCAGCACATCAGTAATAATGACCCTGTCTGGCCTGAGGATAAGTGTGTTTGTGTCTTTGAGTGTATGTGATTCAGGTCTCTCATCCCTCACATATTCTGCCCTCACAGCACGCTGATCCGTTGCACCAGAGCATCATTACGCTCCGCTCCTCTGGTCAACATGGAGGGCGTAATCAGTGTGTCAAGGAGAAATGAAGAAGTGACTGAAGAGTTTAACTTCATACTGAATAGTCTAATTATTACTGTGATACACTGGTTTTAAAAACTGCAGATGAGCAACAGAATCACAGTGTCTTTATTGTTTGTTTCATCTTGAGTTGTCCACGACACCGGAGGACTCTACTTTCTTTTAACGGTTCTTCACACCCTGCAGACAGAAATATGTTGCAAACAGAACATATTCTAGGGTTGGTTTGGTGATTAAAATTTTCACCATCAATATCTGAACTAAAGAATGTGAGTTTCCCCGATGGCACTGTAGATGTTAAAGCTTTTCTCATTAGTATTGATTTACTGGTCGCGTCCCTCACAATCCTGGAAACAGCAGCCGACAAATAGTCTCATCTTAAGGTCCACTTTCTCTCATTTTCTCCTCTTGTGGTTGTTTCACGTCAACAACAGGCGAGATCGGTAATTAAGGTTGTAAAATCTCCAAACCTTGTGAAGTTATTTCACTCCATTCATAGATTCCTGGTTCATTTTAAAAAACAATGTAGGGTCGCAAATTTTGACGAACGGATTTATTGGGAGTGTTTTTGCAATGAAAAAGTTAAATCAGGAATAAAAGTTTTAACAAAACTCAAAAACCCTGTCTGTGACAACACAACGCATCCCCAGAGAGAAGGAAAAGTCTGAGGGTGTGTGTGTGTGTGAGTTGGTCTCAGTGTGTGCTGCTGCGTCACCGTGACAGAAGTGGGTTAGCCTCAGCTAAGAACAAAGCTCAGATTCTGGCACTTTGATCGCTGATGCCAAAGCCAGGCTAATTACAAGCCGAAGAGAGAGCGGCACAGCCCAAGAGGATGCTGAGAAATGAACTGGCCCATTATAAGTTCTACATGATGAAGACTAAATCATAATTACATCACGATTCATCATTATTCCTTATTAAAATGGAAGACGAGTGGGAAAACTGACCCCACGGTGCAAAATTCACATTCAAGACTTTTTAATGAAGCAGAGAGAAGCTGTGGTGTTGATAATCACACTTTGATTAAACAACACATAGCCTGTAAGTAATTAAACATGGTGCCATATATCCAGAGTATGTAGGCACTTTACATTTATTTGACAGTGAAAAAACACATCTGTCTGGAGCACGTATTAGATTAGAGTTACTTTTTTGTTTTGTTTTGTTTTTGTTTACTTTTCACTGTCTAAATATCAGAAGTAACTCTGCTAGCTAATCTCAATGATGGAATGGAACTGAGTCCATCTACTCAAGTGTATTTTACATGAGCATTTCCATTGTCCTTTTAAAACCATCTGTCTTTTACAGGATGGTGAACAAATTGACAGCAGCATTGAAAACCCACAGCCAGAAGAGGTTGCTTAAAGTGCTGTTTAAACCACTATTTTCTGATTCTTAAAACAGGCTGTACTCACATACAGTATGTAAATAAAAAATAAAATAATAATAATAATAAAAAAACAGCAGGCCAAAAATCCACAGATATTGACAGTGTCATAGAATGTTTGATAGTGACCCACTAAATGAGGTGTGCTATTGCTGTGGGGTTTTTGTTTTTGTTTTTGTTGGCGGGGTTTAAACCTGCAAAAATTGGGAAGCTATGACTTCAATATTTCTGTAAAAATGCACACATTCTGTTAATTTCTTCAATTATTTTCACTTTACCATCTCAATGGGGGTCACTTAAACCCAAACTTTGTTTACTCTTGATTTTTTCCTTATACGTAATGTTGACTGAACTCTCGCTTTGTGATCCTTAGACTTGTTCAGACGCACAGGGACTAAAAACGGACTAAAATCTACTAATTCTGTAGGATTAGCAGGACTTTTCCTTCGAGGTTAGATCGCACAGTTTCATTAGTGTTGCAGGAGATTGTGTATCATTTCAGTTGATTTAGCCTGCCCTCCTGCCTCTGCTGCATGAGTGGGAGTGAGGGGGCCCTTACTGACTTTAATTGACCACATTGTTTTGCACCAAAGAAATGTCTCTTTTTCCTGCTCTGTTATCTGAGTGTGTGGGGGACGATCCGTTGTATTACACATTTGAAAGAGAGAATCATCAGATTTTGGAGTTTTCTTAAGAGTAAATAATAATCCAGCCATAGTTGTCCAATACTCCATGGGTACATGGCAAATAGGAAGTCATAACAGCTAATTCAACACTGTTATGTTGGCAATAATTTGCCACATCGTAGCTCAGGGCTAACTCACTTTCTCTTAAAGAACACTGAACTCTCAGTGCTGTTGCTGTGCAGATGATATTTTGGCAACTTCATGGCTTTACCCAAATTTTACAGGCGATTTAGTAGAAATCCTGATTTCCCAGGACTCCCAGAATTCTTCCATATTTCAACGGAGGCATCTTTTCAGAACTATTGTTGGCTATTAGAACGACTTCTCTTCATTTAGTGCCAATTATTTTTTTTTAGCTACAGCTTTTTCAATGCACAGATGTTTGAGAAAGTTAGACTTAAAATTCAATGAATGTGAAAAAGCTGTGTCAAAAAAGGCTGCATTAATCAGCAGTGAAATTGAAAATGGTTACAGTGCTTGTAATTATTATTATTATTTTTTTTTTTTCCCCCTTTAAGTGAATGTTGGACATTTTAGGCAGGTATCCAAGACAGAAGAGGGATTGGTTGGCCTGGATGTAAGCATGCATATCTTTAGTGCTTGTTTTATTTTTTGTTTGTTTTCGAGCAATTTTACCATTTTTTTGAGAAGCTTATTTAGTTTTCGTTAGCTGTGAGTTAGTGCCTGGGTTTCATCATGTTCCGATGGTGCCCTTGAACACCACACTTAACCATTTAATTGATGTGCATGTTGGTATGTTGAAGTGCACCTCATGTTTACTGCACAACCTCAGTTTTACACTGAGCTACTCTCTATTAAACTATTACCTCAGCTGAAGTTTGAAGCACTTTTGGATTTAACAATCAGTAAGCAGTCACAATCAGTCACCCATTTTCATCAGTCTAAATCACTCTGGGGCTGCCACACAGAGGACTGTCCATCTCCCCTAATCGAGTGAACACAAGCCCGAATGAAATCCTCAGCTGTGACGTACAGACGCTTCTGGGAAGTCTCAACACAGCAGTTAATAAATTGAACAAAGCGCCTGTTTAATAGCTGCAAATGAGCATCCCGTCAAGAGGAAAGAGAATTTCTCACATCAGATCGTTCAATGTATGACTGTTTAAAGTAGTTTCATCTTAAGGGAGAAGTGCTTTTGTTCGTGATTCAGCTCACAGAGCGAATAGAAGATGGGTGTTCGCCAGGCATTGTGATAGACTGCAGAACATTTTCCTGAGTGCTGCGGCACGGACACTTTAGATTAAAAAGTTAGGGTTCAGTACAGGAGGAAGAACTTCTAAAAAAAATGAACATAACACAGCTGAGTGTATGATTGAAAAATAAAATGTACAACTTCTCCCAAGCTGGTTGCCTTGATGGAGACCAAATAAAAGCTTTCTGGCCTAGTTTGAACTTCAAACTTTTCAACTGTCCCTGAGCAATTTCATACAATCGTGTGCTTTTTGCATGTAACTCTTAGTTTCCATTTCTTCTCCTGTACAAATTTCAATACTGCAGCAATTGTTTTCCCTGAAGGAATGGTTGAAGTTGCTAAATCACTGTGTTTTGTCTTAACATACTACAACGAGAGCATAAAACTTTACTGGATGGAGCGGAAATTGTCTAGATCTACTATCACTAATGGTAATGCGTTAGGAGGGGGTAAGACCTCTTTTCAAGTGCTGCTTGTGGTTCTGCAAATGAGCAAACATTTACAAAATGTACCTTTTGTCAGTCACGTTTCTGTCAGTTTCTTCCAAACTCCAACCTGTTCGAAGGTATCCCCATCTGTGGATCATATAATGTGGTTTATTAGATAACCCCCTAACCCTATAACTCACTTCTCAACCTCATAGGTTAGTTCTTGTCCATGTTAATAGTTGACTGGACTGGAAATAGAAAAAAATGAAGGCTTTAGTTTTCAGGCCAACTTTGAATTTTTGTGGTGGCGCAAGTGCACAAAAACTAAGCAAATAACAAGGTTTAACCATTTTTAGGGTTAAGGTTAACCCCATAGCGCAAGTTAGAGCATTACAATTGTGGAGTTTCATCGCTTCCATTTAGGAAGCAGTGTTGATCACTGGTTGGCACATAGGTACATTACTCTCTCTCTTTCATATAATTTTTGTGTCTCTTATCACTTTCAAAAATTATGGTATTATACTAATCTTCAATATCATTGTTCTTTTTTGTTTTAAATATGACTAATGGTGTATTTCCAATTTCATCTTCTTCACGTTGACTCACATTGTTGGGCACATAGTGATCACTATATACTCAGGGGATGCTGGCAGCACATTTAACAGCCTTTGAGAAGTCGCCTAATCTGCATTTGTTCCGAGCATACAGGGCTGTAAGAGCATAAAGATGGAGAGCTGGCTGAGTGGCAGTCCAATAAAGGGTCATAAATAATGATAGTAGATCACATCAGTGTATAAATAAACCAGACTAAGACACCTGGGCTCGTTTCCAAGTATTGAGTTTCTGGAGGTGGAGACAAAAGCTGCAAAATTTTTAAATGTTTTTAAATTGTGCATGTATTTTCCAAATTGCATTGTTTGTTTGCATGTATCACAAACTTCTTCCCTTTCAAGTGTTCTCCCTAATGCCCCTCCACAGGACTTACTGCATTACGAAGTCCATCCATCAGGCCTACCTCTCCACTAGGAGCTAAATTGGGAGGAATATGCTACCTCGTTGTATTGTGGGATCAATAAAGATGATTAGTAATGGCCGTGATGTGTCACTATCGATCCTGAGATCACTCGGTAACCTTGATATACAGTCAGAACACCATGAATGACATTGGTGGACAGGCAAAACATTGAAAGAAAGTATGTAAACAAAGTGCCATTTACATCATAGGAAAAACTGATCAAGAATTCACTTAGAATTTATAAAGTCCTTTTTCGCTCAATAAGGTAAGTCATTAGCTAATAGAATTGAATCGTACAATAATAACAACACATGGCTCTTGAATACGTAAAACTAAGAGAAAGATTCCTAAGCAAAGTCAAACCATTACTGCTAATATCCACCAATCTACCTAAGCTTTTGTGAACCACTGATTCATGTGATCCAAATGAGCAAATTAACAGCCACTACTATCTATTTACAGGATCCAATATGTTGATTAATGACATAATCAGACAGTAAATAGTATTTAAGGTAAAGCATTGTATTCTTTAGCCTCATCTAAGTTTCATAAGGAAAATTCTCAAAATGAATGCTTTGTCACGTCAGAAAGTGGCACAGCCACATTCACCAAAATGGATTTGCATAATACGATTCCAGAGGTGGTAATGTAATGAACATAAGGACAATTTGCAGGACTGGTTGGTTAACCTCTGTGGCTGGCAAGCTGGCCACTAATTACTCAAACAGCAAGCGTGTTATTATTCAGAATAACTCTGTGAAGTTCCTCCTTTTTTCTCTTAACTGCGTAATTTATACTTCCTCCCCTCAGAATCATACTAAACCTGATTCAATAAAGAGTTGCTTTATTGTTGCTTTATTGTTTTCCGATCTATCGAGGTTTGACATAGCCATCACAATGTATTTCAATATTTTTGCAGTTTTTTTTTTTTTTTTTTTGACCCTTAAAAGCACAATCAGCCACGTTCAGAAGAAACAGCCCTACTGAAAAGAGAAAACTCTTTCCTGCGTTATAAAAACAAGAAATCCAACATTGAAATGTCAGTTATCTACCGATAAATACCAGTTTGTAGTCTTATAAAAAAAAGGTGTAATACATACTGTATGTGTAAATGGGCCTGGGGCCATTTTCAAAAGATTTTATTCAGGAAAACGCAATAACCGTTTTCCGTTGCATTCATTTAGATGTGAACAGCCTATTATTGGACATCTGGATCATATTTCTTACATCCAGTGCATGTTTTTGAACGCAGTCCTCTTTTTCAGTGGCTTAGTAACATAAACCATTCTACAGGCACTGCGAGAAAAGATGCAGCTGCATCAACACCAGTGCAGAACTGTTAAATTTAGCTCAAAGTTTGAAATTCCCTAATACAGTTCACCAGTTTTAGTTTTTCTGTAGCATAACCCAAATTCAACAGTGTGCAGAATTCTGTATTAAAACTATCATTAAGTTCATATCAGAGACAATCCGAACGTGGCTGCTTGCATTTCTACACACGTAAAACACAGCCTGCGAGATAATTAAACTGATTATACGATCTGTGGTGTCACGTTGCATCTCTCTGTTGTAGTAATTGATTTAAATTTCAAAATGAAGAATAAATGCCCCACGCTGTGAAGTAAATGTGTTTCTTTCTCTCCATTCGTTTCATATTTCTCTCTCTGAGAGAGTCATAGTATTAGATTACATTTCCTCTGGCCTCCACCTAATATGCTCTTGTAGATCTCTTTCTCAACTGAGTTGCTTAAATGCTGTTTTGAGCGAAGAGAAGTCAAGGATACCGATTCTGATACTCCAACTCACTCTTACTTCTCCTGATTTGTCACATTTTTTTGTCTCCAAGAAGATAATTTGTATTATTAGATGTAAAACAATCTGATACTTTTCTGTCTCACTAAATGCCTTCCAAGAAAAAATTCTTTTCAAAAGGTAAGATCTTCTGTCCTTCGTGGATTGAAAACCGCTTGAGCTCCCCATTCTTGTTTTACTTTTTCCTGCATTTGGTAGATTTGTATTTCTTTTTTGTTTGTGGTGCTGTTGTTTGCATGCATGTGTTCAGTTCAGCTCATGATCAGTACATCTAGCATTGCTGCACTGCCATCTGGTCTTCACATGTTGTGTGCATGGTCATTACGTGCCTCTTTAATTTTGATGGCGTGACATCCCTGTTTAGGGTTTTTTAAGTTTTTCCTCACCCAGTTCGAGGGACTAAGGGCAGAGGATGTCACATCTGTACAGTTTGTCAAAACCCAGTGAGATAATGTGTAAATTGTGATTTGGGGCTATACAAATAACATTTGATTTGATCAGTTTGTTTTTTGCCAAGCTGCAGAGTGACAGGACAAACAGTCACTTATAGGAATACTCCACCAAACATAATATAAGGTTGAAATCCTGCATTTCTGGTGGACTATTCCTTTAAATTGAACACAGTCTGTGCATCTCACACTCATAGCAGACATCCCACTTGTATTGTTTACTGCTTGAAGGCTCTTGTTGAAAGCAGAATCATGTGTGTATTTACCTTTCTCTTCCATTCCCCTTTTTTCCCAGTTGATCAAAGTATGTTTGAGAACTCCATTGCCCAGAGACAGAGTCCTCAGACCTCGACCAGACGCCCTCCAGCATCAGCTCATGCTAACCTGGGGTCCACCTCTGTCGACTCTCCGTCCTCCGGAGGCCAGCAGAGGCTTAAAAATGCCATTAATCTGGGCAAGGCTGTTGGCGCTAAAGTAAGTACAGAACATGTAATAACTTTTTTTTTTTTTTCTGTCTTTCTTTTGGTTATTCATTTTCATTTTTCTTTTTTGCTTTATCACTATTTTTCTTTCCCGTCTTCCTCTTCTTACACCTCTGCATTACTCTTTTCTTTCTGTCTTTAGGTCAATGACCTTTTAAGAAGAAAGGAGCCAAACCACCTGGGTGATATCGGGGTCACTGAGGTCAACAAGAACGTGGGTGCAGTGTGGAGCTGTATGGACCAACTCAACCAGACCACAGCAGACAGGTACACACACACTCTTCCTTTATATCCGTGGTGTGAGGAAAGCACTCCACGTGATTGATCGTCAATAAATGAAACAGATATGTGTTTAATAGTTTGGTTTCCGGCTGCAAGGTTTCATTTTCCTTTGACTGCTCTCATTAAATACTTTTGTGTGCGTTTATGCTGTACAGGTTCATTTTAATGAATAGCCACACATTAATTTTCTTCATAAAAGTCATGAAATTAAGGAGCATATTCTAGGCACAGATATTAAACCACCAATCCTGAGAGAAGTGTCTGCCTTTGCAAATTAGGCTCCCGGGTCAGAAAAGGTGAGCGATTGAAGAATTTTCCAGTGAAATGTGGGTTTAAATTAATAATGACACATCAAAGGTGCCTCTGAGAATGAGTAAGAGGGAACTTTTCAGCTTCCTGTGTATTCATCATCTTCTTACACTAACACACTCCACGTTGTTTCTGTCTGTCTGCATTTGAGGATTTATTCCAGAACCATAGATTTGTTGTCTCCGTTACCGAAGATCAGTCAGACAGAAGTCATTTTTACAGCAGCTCTGCTCACATTCACTGGCCAGTGAACAGATTTGGTTTAATTAACCGTCAGTGATCTGCGAAGCTTTTGCAGGAACAAGAAGTGGCCGGGAGAGTTTATTTTTACCCCAAGAAGTGACGGACTTCCCGTTACTGAAACCTGGAAGCGTGAGATGAGATGTGATTTCCTCAAATCGTTAGTTATTTATCTTTTAATTTATTCCAGTATTTGGATAATCAATGACTGTATACTGTAACGACTAATGGATGTTTGGGAAAAAAAAGTTTATATCATTACAGATTTGACTGAAAAGTCTGTGTGAAATCAAGAATCTTTTAGTCTCATGCTCTCAGTACTCGTTCCTTCTCCTCTCCCTCTGGGTTGCTATGATCCATCCTGGCTGACATCAGGAGTCTTTAGATTTTATAGTGGAACGCGCTTCATTGCTTATTTCACATGCTGAAGGTGAAGTTACAAAAGGAGCACTGAATATAAATTAGGTGCTTTTAACATTAACATTAGCCCCCAACTTCTCCCGGCCGATGGCAAAACTGCCACTGAAGCCGTGCTGTGAAGTTCTTGTGAGAACATGAAAATATCAGACTGGGAATGATGAACGCAACACAGGAACCGAGGTAAAAATATCGTATTAGCAGTATTTTTGAGGAAAAGTAACTCCTTATTCACTGATTTAACAGTTACATTAAAAGCAGAAAAAATGTCAGGGCTGTTTAATCATCTGCTGTTTGTAATACAGAAGCTAAAATGTTCACACACAAGGAGGGTGTGTGGGTGCATGCTTGTTTCCTCTTATAGCAAGACAGTTCTTATTAATTTCTTTATTTTTACACATTGTTTGTCTAATAGTGTGATAACTGCAGGAGTGAGATAACATCATTAAAAACATAGAGTAAATGAGATGTGCAGGCTTAGAATACACTAAATAGGGTGAGTGTGTGTGTGTAGAAAAAGAGATCTGAGAATTAACATATGATGCAGCAGCATAACAATAATAATATAAATGATCATGTAGTATTCACTATTGCCGTTATGCACAATACAGTATAATAACCACTTGGTATGATAGAACTGAATAATGTAATAATTAGACATATATTCAGGCAGTAATGAGGACCATCCTGCAGCGTTAATAAGTTCTGTCTCATCGCTGTAGGATGTCGTTACTGTGACAAGAGAGCCAGTGTCGCCTACAGCGTGAGGTGCAAGTGTGTGTTACAAAGTCCTGTAGGTCTGTTGCCATTTCAGAGATAAAACTGGCCCTTTAATCAGCCCAGATGATTGGCCTATGGATTGGCCTTCTGAATCATCAAACATGACATTTCTCAGATGTTTTTAGTGTCTCGCCTTCTCAAAGATTTATGGGAAATGAAGTTTTTAACTCTTCCTTATCGACACTCAAGCTGAAAGATTCCTCCATCCCTCACAACACACACACAACAGTCATCTGCATCTTCACTTTTGTCCTCTCTTCCAGCCACCTCGACTCCTTCCCTCGGCTCGACCCGCCACCTCCGACAGGGAAGAAGCGCCTCCCTCGGGCGCTGAAGACTACCCAGGACATGATGATCTCATCCGACCCTGTGGTCTCCTCTCCAGACCCTGCTGAGTCATCCTCCTTCCTATCCTCCCCTGACAAGATGCCCCTCATCGCTAAGGAGGAGCTGAAGAGCACTGAGGAGCAGCAGCAGGGTGAGGAGGCGGCAGTGGAGACCACACTGGAGCTGGAGGAGGAGAAGGCTCCTGCTGATTCTAAGACGGCAGGAAGCAAAGTTGACCAAGCAACTGAAGGAGAAGAAGAAGAATACGGGAGTGCCAAAGGAGACAAGGAGGATCATCAGCCTCAGCTACAACTCTCTGTACCAGACCTCATCAACAAAGACCCCCCCCAGCAGGAGCCCAGAGCGAAGCCCTGCGACGTCTGGCTGAGGGTGTCCGACTCCCGGCTGGCCTCCACCCCCTGTTCAGGAAAAACTCCCTACCGCATCAGCCTGGGTGAGGAGGTCCTGGGGGAGAACGGCACCCCCTGCAGTAGAGGCAGTGGCGTTGGTCCTGAAGACACAGAGCCCCACCCAGACCTCCTGTCATTTGAGTAGGGGTCAGACAGCAGGGCAGGGTGTCTCACAAAGTTTCCAATTATTATTTCAGACTGCAAATCAAATATTCACTGGCATATTTAAACACAGACTGACACAGCTTCACTCTCCTGCTATAAGAAAAGGGAACAGGTGCTCCCAGGAACCAGACTGGGGGCTTGATCTGATGGGTTTTTTTTAGCTTTTTGGATGAGTTTTAAAGGTTGTAGCAATGCACTGTGGCCACCCAACATGGTCTTAACGTTAATCATGGCACAAACACTAAGCTGACCAACAATGAAGAAGCAGCAAGAAACAAACTAATTCGCTGTGGTACAGAGAATTTTATCATTTCAGCTATTACACAAGTGTTCTTATTGTGCTTCTCACAGCATTTCATGATAACAGCAGATGATGTCATAAATTGATGTATGTAATAAATGAAGCGATATGTCCCTTTAAATGGGTTGAAAAAAAAATCCTGGTGATGAGGGGAAATATGATTTAATATTAATTTGATTTTTTCCTGAATGAGATAAAAAAATGTGCAAGCTGCTGCTCATCAATGTTATCATATCATGGCATATATTTGAGCCCTTTTTAATTCCTTTTCAAACCATTTAAAGGGACTTTTGGCTCATGAAAGACCGTTTTCTCATAAGAGCTGCTTCAGCAGCACCATTTATAAACTGCAGCTAATATGAGCATTGTAATTTAGATCTGAGTGAGTTTTGGCAGAATCTTCACCAGTGTAATTCCAGAAGAAGGAAAAGGGGGAGAGGCTGAATGAACGTGGATGTGTTAAGGAAGGAGAGGGTTTTTTTTTGGGGGGGTCTCTCAGTTTAGTCGATACAAAATATCAAACGGCAGATTCACGAGGACCGCGGGTCAGGGGGAGGAGGGAGGACTTTTAGCAGTTGTGGCCTCCCACCCTTGCCAAGCTGACTCTCTCTTGATCAGAATCCAAAATGTTGTAGAAATCTTTAACAGCCATTTATTCTAAATATTTAGAATCAAACCAGGAGGAAACATTATTAAAAAAGAAGAAAATCTTTAGATATGTTGGTACTAGGCCTAATTTTTCACTTTTTGCTGCTGGAAAATTTCTGAATCATCTCCACCAGCGAACGTTTGCTCTCAGGCAGCAAGTACTTACTCTTATAATCCTGTGTTAAAGCTAGAACTGTTAACCGCAGGTATTACGATCATATTATTGGCCACATGCTGACATTTCTGAGCAAATACCAACAGGGAACATGTGGAACTTTAGCATGTATCTGTCTTTTTGAATGAAGGCTCCCTGGCTGCTGATAAAAAACTGACTAAACTTACAGTGGATTTGTTTTCCCCCTGAAAACCCTGACGAAGACCAGACGGAGAGATGGAGGGCAGGCTGGTGAAAAGTTTTTCCTGAGCAGAGGATGGATGAGGTAATGAGTTGCCAACAGGGTTGGGATGAAAGAAATGAAGCATGTCATTAGGTGACATACCAAAGAGGCAAATTAGCAGCTCAGACAGGTTGTTTTTGTCACATTGCGTCATCAGTCTGACAGTCTATCTTCCATTTCAGCAAAATTAAAAGTATGAATATATATACCTTTTTTGCTGCTTTATTGTTGCTTCGTCTGCTACTGGGAAAACCAAAGTCAGAGAGTTAAAACACTCACAAATTATGCTGCTGTTGGATCATTTAACATTCTGACCTGAACCGATGTGTGTGTTTGTGTGGGGGGGGGGGAAGGATGCAGTGGAAACGGGATCAGGATTTAGCTGAACCTTGGTAGAGGACGGCAACGCAGAGCTGCAGCTGCAGTCAGGTCGTTGCCGGAGAATGAATGACAGGAATGTGGAGCTGCAGAAAGAAAGCTTTGTCTTGCCTTTAAAACAGCAAAACCAAACTGCAATTACTTTAGTCCAGCAATCCATAGAGCTGTCTGTGGACATTTTCAACCATTTTTTTCATCTTAAAGTTGTTCGTAAACCCTGTTCAGGTCAGGTTTGGGAGAGTTTTGTGGAGACACACGAATGGGTTGAACTTTTCAGAGTGTTTCCAAAACAGTTAGCATTTAGGCGGACTGACCCTGTAAAAAATCTGTAATCGAAAAAAGGGCTTTATCATCATTTCTATATGCATTTCACTCCTTTCTTGACATGGATTTTCAGGAGCTTAAAATATATTTAAAGGCCCTGAAAACTTGGATCGTATTAAAATGTTAAATTGCTTAAACATGCAAAAGTAAAAGGAAAAGTTATAACATTTAACTTCAAAAAGTACAGAGAAAGACATAAATACAGAAAGCTCTCACTGGAAACAACAGTTTGTGTCCATGTGGATCCAAAAACAGATTTAAATCGTTATACCTTGTGTTTTGGGAATACGTTTGAAGAAATAAAAAAACCAGGAGGGTTTTCAACCGAACTGAAACAAACGTGAGCACAGTCGGACAGCAGCTGCTTGTATTTACGCAGCAATAAGATATTTCTTGTCTCTGAGCAAAAGGAGGCCTTAAAACCAGCCTTTAAAACCATTAGAGTAGAATTTGATCGTGTTTTCTGATGAAGGAGCAGTGATGTAGACTTGATGGAAATATTCTGTTGCTTTTTAAAAATACCTATGACTATGCAATTTGATTCTTGCATTGACAAATGAAGGAAAGTGATTTATTTAGATGTTCCGTTATAGAATATAGTTATTGCAATCTCTTATATAGAGTTTACTGTTTTGTTTTATATGTTACTTTTTATGTTTGTGTCATTGTGACACCACTCAATGTCATTTTTAGCCATTACGATGAAGGAAGGAGACTAAATGCTGATTAATGTACTGCTGATGCAAACCTGGGACTCTTTTTTATTTTTTTTTTTTATCATTTTGTCTAAAAGTCTTTGCAAATTAGATGAATTCTTTAATTTTATATGTAATGAAAATGTGCGACAAAAATCAAAGTGGATGATTTTGTCTTCTTTGTTTTGTTTTCCTAATGTATCTTTTTAAAGTGGGATGTAATAACTCCTGTAATGATGTAATCTTCTAAAAAAAAAAAAAAAAAATCTGGAAATAGACCTAATCTTGACTTTTAAGTTTTGCCCTGTGATTTTTTCCCTTCCTTCTCATTTAATCCCAACATTTTCATCTTTCCTTCATCTCATTCCTGCGTTGACTGCTGCCCGCCTCCCGCTGAGCCCCGCCAGCAAACTTCTTCTTTTGACAGAGCTGATGTCTTAGATTTTGTAGGTTTATTTTCTCCGAAATTATGTCAACCCTAGGGAGCGTCCTCCCTGCTTTTAGAAGCGTTGGTCATCGACATTGAGGAGTAGAAGCTGCTCTGATGTTTAATTCATCTTTATTTGTACCACTTTGCGAAATTCTGCTCTTCCTCCTGGCATCTATGCATGTTGCCGGCAAGTTTAAAGCCGGTCAGGAATGTGACGAAGGATGGATCCAAGAGACTCCCGGATGAAGCGGTTTATTTAACCAAACTTCCAAGAGAGTAGTGTAAACAACAGGCCAGCCCAGACACCTGGTTCATGTCACTGTTTAATAATTCAAAGGTGATGCATTTATTCATTGTCTGCAAAGGAATCTAGGCCTCCATGCATAATGAATCGTCACTGTCGGGGACAGTTGGGGACAGGCTGGATGAGGGTTTGTGGCAAGAACAGAAATGTATATCCCATAAACATTAAGGTCCTATTGCAAATTAACCTACATTAACGTTTTCATTTCACATTACTAAAACTTAGTTATTCCAAACACGACCAAAATCTTATAAAGCGTTAAACCTTCTGTCTCCCTCTTCTGGCAGTGAGGTTAATTACACTGTGGACACCAGGGGCTCATGCCTCTCCGACTGTCAACTACTCTGTTGGGATGGCTAAAATGCATTACTACGCATGTCACTGTCAGTGACATAATTGGAGATGGCCAACAAGCTTCATCGTCCTTCTTATGTATAAAAATGAAGCCGCACTTTTGGCCTCACTTTTAGGGAGCTCTTTTGCTGTCCACTTTTACAGATTAAAAACTCTGATATATTGCCTGGTTTAATTCTTCAGGTATGTTTTGGTGTGACAGTGAGTTAAGCTATGAGAGCTGAGTTTTTGTGAGAGAGGCTTTTGCTGCCCAACTCAGACTAACAATCAGAATGAAAGCAGCTGAGACAAAAATGTCCTGACTTTTATGGGTCAGGCTCCACAAACACTAGATCCCTCATTTCCTAGAATGTAACTTCAAAAGCACCTTTCATTAGATGCTCACTGACAAATGAGTATCTAATTTGTTCTCTCAAAGGCAGGATAATGAAGATTTTAACAAGGGTTGTTTGTACTGAGCAGAGAGAATTAGCGTAGCAGTCAAACAGACAGATTTGTTTTCCAAGCAGAGTGAAGTGAATAACTAGATTTTCTTTGTTAGAGTAAAAAAATAGGCCCTAATGAGTGTTAGGTTGTGTCTGGGGCTGTATGCAATTCATATTTAAGGCATTCTATTGTTAGCCTGCTGAAGTCTCGCTGCTCTGTGTAAATACTATCCATGTGCTGCATATGATATGAGAGCTGCAGGACTGGAGATACAGATGATGACGTAGAAAACATCCTTCCATCCAATTTCTACTGCTTATCCTGTTAGGGGTTGCGGGGGGTGGCGGCTGGAGCCTATCTCAGCATCTTCGGGTGAAGGCGGGGTCACCCTGGACAAGTCTTCAGTTCATCGCAGGGCTGACATATAGAGACAAACAACCATCCACACTCACATTCACACCTACGGGCAATTTAGAGTGACCAATTAACCTAACCCCCAGTTTGCATGTTTTTGGACTGTGGGAGGAAGCCGGAGAACCTGGAGAGAACCCACGCAGGCACAGGGAGAACATGCAAACTCCGGACAGAAAGACCCTGACCCGGGAATCAAACCCAGGACCTTCTTGCTGTAAGGTGACAGTGCTAACCAAAGCACCACTGTTGCTGCCGGATCACGTCATTGGTTGTTGACGTTTCCTTTCTTCTTCTCCTCCCTCTCGTCCTATTTACCTCTTCCCCTCTTTGTTTTTTTATTTTTCATTCATTCATGACGAACCAAAAGATAGACTGTTCACAACAAAGGGTTCTGCTGTGTACACGTAATTTACAAGCTCCTCTGCTTTTACCTCACCCTGATGGATATCCATTTGTCATCTAGGGAGCTATTGCAGCCTCTCCAGGCCCAGACGAAGGCCTCCTCTATGGGAGGCAGCTGTGAAAAGAAAGCCCTCTGAACAGGATGGGAGTGCTGGAATGCCACAGACAGATAATGAGGCAACGTCAGTCTGTAGGTGCAGTGAAAACAGCCACAGGGGGCTTTACCTGCAAAAAAAGTACATAAAACAAGTGGAGGAATTTAATGTTTATCCTTCAGAGCCCATTTTTTTCAGGCAAGAGAAACAGAAAGCAGTAAGAGAGGTTTAATTGTTTCTAAGTCTTATCTAGAATGGTGTTCCTCCTGGGGAAAAAGTGACGAGTTGTTTTTGGTACTATATTTTGAAGGCCTGGATTAACATTAGATCTTTTTTTTTTTTTTAATTTCTATGGAAGCACGTTCCCTCAGGAAGAGAGCAAAAATAATCAAGTGCCTAACAAAGAAAAAACAGAAGGAAAGAAAGCTATCAGTCAGCTCTGGGGCAGCTTTCAGAGCACAGAGAGCACTTTTTGTTTCAGACATTAGATGTTCATGCAGCAGTCGACCTGTTTTTTTTTTTTCCTCTTTAACTGAGCTGCTCTTCATTTCAAAGGTCAGGTTTTGTTTTGTTTTTTTATTTGAGTTTATTTAACCAGGAGAGTCAATTATGGATCACAGGGGCTGCATTGAGTGTGTCGTCCACACCAACAAACGGCTGTCGCACTGACTCCACAGCCCCTCACCCCCAGCTCCCAGAGCACAAACCTGACGTCAGAATAGGCCCACTTCCTCACGATCACTCTGGTGTGCGTTACCATCAATATCCAAATACTGTTGGACTCTGGTATTTTTGTCACTTTAAAACTTTGTAAAGATATTTTTTTTTTTTTAGTTCTTTATAAAACAAAAATTTCACTGAAATTTACAAACACATATCTCAGATACATTCCAATGGAGATTTGTCTTAACTTCTATACGTTCACAGCAGTGTGAGGCTTGGATTGTAGGATTCTGAGGATTTTATGGAAAAAGTGTTTGTTCTGTTTCACTGCACCTCTGTAAAACATACATCACCTCTTTAGTGATTTGAAATTAAGTTTATAGGCAATCACCTTGTTTCATCATTGCGTACATCATCAACGCAATTTAGAATATCAGACTAGACTGCACAGCTCCATCTAATGGCCAATTGTAGTCACTACATCTTCAAATGTGTGACGCAATGACCTAGCGCCATAATCAGAAAATAATCAGCGTGTTTCATGATGAAGTCTATTTCAAAATTATTCAAATATGCATGTGTACTCACTGGAACACGAAATGGCATTCATAATGACAAAACATTTAAGAAATGATATCTGCTATTCTGAGCAAACAGACTGTTGGCAGCATCATGTTCCTTAATGAAATACTGCAATTCCAGTGAAAAAATGTAGTTAAAAATGTGTTGACTGTTAAATTACTGAGCACCCCAACCTAAATTCCTTCTCTTGCAATATTCTGATGTGTAAACCTGTGTGCCTTGACCCCACGAGAAGCACTTTGATGAAAGTAGTGTGTTCTTGTCCACTGTTTTGAAGGAATCAGCGAGACGTCAGCTTCAGTGCAAGAGTTGTATTTATTATTATTAATAACCGTTGACACAATCAGCAGAGAAACAAGTCTTGACAAAAGAGAGAGAGAGAGACTCTGGAATCAGATCTTGTTAAAAGCAGCTACGTCGACACTCTGGACCTGAAACAGAGGAGAAAAGAAGGAGTTTACAGGAGGTTATTCTCAAGGGGCCCTAAGACAATTCATGCCGACTGTGACGTTGTGCCAATTCATTTAGGAAAACAAGCTAAAGATAACTATATGTATCAACAGCTCAGTATTATGTTTGCCAATTCAACTTTATGGTCATTTTGTAGGCATGTAGTGTTACTGACTTGTAATATGCTGATGGAATGTGCATAAAATATTATCACAGGCCAAATCTACCAATGCTAAAAATTACAAACCTCTAAATAAGAGGAATTTAACAGTGTGGTGGTAAAAAAAAAAAAAAAAACCTTCCTTCTATCTAAAGACACGTTGGTTATATCTAGAGTCGGACCAATATATTGGTTGACCGAGCACAGATACATCAGTATCGGCATACATATGTTATGAATGTTGACCCATACAGAAAAAAATTGGTTTTAAAGAAAACAATGCAGAAAAAGATGCTTAAACTACCTCAAACTACAACACGTAATAGGGTGATTTTAAATATACTCTTGTTAATTAATGTTAATTTAACATTTTGGTGTGACATTATCTAATGAAGGAACGTCTGTGTAGTTTTTCGTTCAGAAAACACTGACAGAAAGGTGAGGATGATTGATGAATTATTGCAAAACGTTTGCGTATATCGGCCAATTTAATGGTATCAGAACTTTTTTACTCCCTAATATCTGTATCGGCCTCAAAAATTTAAAAAAATGTATTTACATGTGCTTTCTTTTCAAATGAGAGTGATTAAGACTCAAATTTGTTTTGGCCTGACATAGTGCAACATCTAAACAACCTGTCAGGATTTTTAATTGATTGACAAACAATAAAAAGCTTGGCATTAGTTCAAGCTTAGAATGATTTTCAGTGTTTATAGCTTCAAGATTTGCAGAAACCCTGTTACATAACTCGACCATTATAAGATTTCTGTGTCTGCTCTACTGATTTGTGCACATGATCACTGCAGAAAAGCTAACTTGGAAATGTTTTACATTGTACTTACAAAGTCTTCGAACTTTGTGATTTCTTCCTCCAGCATGTCAGTTCCCACTTTGTCGTCCTCGACCACACATGCAATCTGGAGCTTCTTGATGCCGTAGCCCACAGGAACCAGTTTGGATGTGCCCCATAGCAGGCCGTCAGCCTGTACTGAGCGTACACACTCCTCCAGTTTCACCATGTCAGTTTCGTCATCCCACTGAAAACAAAGGCAGGGGACCAGACCGGATGAGAGGGGCTAAAAGTGTCAGTCAGCCTTAAATAAGAATGTTGTAGTTTCAAGCTCCTGTAGACCATGTTGAGAGAACGCAGACTTACAGGTTTAACATCCAGTAAGATGGACGATTTGGCTATGAGAGTGGGCTTCTTGGCCTTCTTCTCTGCGTACGCTTTCAATCTCTGCTCTTTGAGTTTCTCTGCCTCTTCGTCGTCATCACTACCAAATAGGTCGAGATCATCATCATCATCATCATCCTCTTCTTCCTCCTCTTTAACTGGGGCGCTGCTCTTCTGCTGACTGGTAGTGCCCTGGACATATAAAGAATCACACACTCACACAGAGACCATACGTTTAACTTTTCTGAATGATATGATCAAAACAGTGAGCTCACATTTGTGTGGGGAACTGAGGGAGTGGGAGCCGGGGTCGTGGATGCAGGAAACTTCTCGAGAACTGCCACCCGACCCTCCAGCTTAGAAAGTGCAGCCCTCAAGCCATCCACCACTGAAGACAGAGAACCAGAGTCGTCTCAAAGAGCCACGTGAGAACGAACAATGATACTACCATGTAGTGTATAAGAACGGTAGATAAGAACATTCACTGTAAGCGTTCGCAATTCACCTTTTCAGGTATTTTCAATACATTAGCCCACTTTCTGATATTAATGTTTTGATTCTGGCCCTTGTCTTGTTAGTGTTTTCTCTTTTTTAACTTTATCCTGCAGACTGAAGTGTTCGTAACATTCAATAAATATTTGATTTATTAAAAGTTGGAAGAAAAATTTAGATCATGAATTATAATTTGTTTTTATTTTCTACGTTTAAGTGTCACTACATATCCAGTTATATTTTCTTGAAGGGGCATTTTTTTCATTTTGAATTTGATCACTTTAGAACTGTAATTTGTTGGTCAAATAGATTAAACCGTTTTTAGAAACCAGTTAAGGATAAAGTAACTTCTGTAAAACAGCACCTTTCAACACCTTTCCCCAAAACAGCATTATTAAGAAGTTGCAAAAAACAGATGTTGACTGAAATGATAAATCAATTATTAAAATTGAAAAGTCTTGAATGGACTAATTGATTAATTGACCAATCCTGGGAACCTGATAACTATCTGTCACTCTTAACACAAACACAGCAAACAGTTAATTAACTACAGTCAAGGCTCCAAGTGATCATGCAGATCATTTTTTTAGTAAAGAAAGTATCAGAAAATTGCCTGGCAGTTGCTTTCATTGCAATTACATTACAAAAAAGACTGATGTTTATACAATAACAAGAGAAAGAACTGCCTTGTATAGAAGAAAGTCAAAAATGTTTGGTATTTTTATTTTGTCAAATAACTTTTTAATTTATCAAAGTAAAGTTGCCAGCACTATAATTAATGACAAATTGCTAATAGTGACTTTAAAAGTCACAAGTGAACAAACAAACCTTTGTGTAAGCTCTGATTCTCCAGTTCCAGGCTCTTCATGCGAGAGACGAGTTCTCCTTGATCAGCTCCACTGCTGCTGCTCTGCACAGGAAGCATAGAGAAACTTTAGAGAGAAACCACAGGGCGTCCTTTCGAAACCCAGGACTGTGAAGCTCATCCAAACGGTGAACACACAACACACAGCCAGGGTCCGTCTTAGCAGAAATACAGGGGAAGTGACAGAGTCTGCAACACTCCACACAAAAGTAAATCTAAAAGCTGACAAAAAGGCTGAACTTTAACTAACTCAAACTCGAGCAGGGGTGTCAGCAAGGGACAGACAGGGCTTTGCACTTACAAGCTGGGACTGCTGGTTCACGGAAGGTTGACCAGAACCTCTGTTACACAGTGTAGTCTTCAACTGAGGGGGGAAGGGTTCAAGCATGAAAAAGGAAGGAACAAACAGAATGGACTGACATGAAATGAATGAAGTCACCTGAGCTTTGTTGAACAAGGAGCAAACAACCAAACCAGGAGGTTGTGGAAAATAACAGAAGAAAGGCAGGTCGAGGAAGGCTTGTATGGCTTTAGCAGACACCAAGCTTCTACTTTTACTTAACTGGCATGCAAAGTGAACAATTCTAACTTATTGGTTAAAACATAATATTCCCCAATAAAAAGAAAATCATAAAATCGTTTGTCAATTTATATGTACTGTATAAATAAATGCATAAAGATCAGGGAGCACGGTTTACATCTATGTCTCTTCAGAAGGAAAAAAAGAAGGGTGATAAGTGTAGTTCTTGTCATTGGCCATCATGGATAACAGTTTAGGTGTCATCCTTCTCCCTCCCACAACCTCCACTGGTTCAAGAGGACATCCCAGGACAGAGCCGGCCTTCCTGATCAGTCCGTCCAGCCTCTTCCTGTCAGCTACTGTGATGCTGCTCCCCCAGCAGACCACAGAATGAAAAATGGCTGATGCCACAACAGTGTCCAAGACGGTCTTGACAAGTGCCCCCAGCACTCTAAAGAACCTCCTGAGCAAACAGAGTCTCTCTTATAAAGTGCTGTGGCATTATGAGTCCAGTCAAGTTTATTGTTAGCGGGAACATGCAAGTACTTGTAAGATGTCACCATCTCAGTGTCCCTTCCCTGGATGATCACTGGTATCAGAGGAAAGTAGGAGCGCGTGTGGAAGTCCACCACCAGTTCTTTCGTTTTCCCAGCGTTGATCTGGAGGTGGTTCCGCTGACGCCAGTCCACAAAGTCCTGGATTAGTCCTCTGTACAACCAAGTCGTCCCCATCTGTGATGAGGCCGATGATGGCAGAGTCGTCAGAGAACTTCTGCAGTTGACAGGCAGTAGAATTGTGGCTAAAGTCTGCAGTGTACAGTGTGAAAAGGAACAGAGCCAGAACCGTTCCCTGGGGGGCCCCCACACTGCAGACGACTCGGTCAGACACACAGTCCCAGGTTCTCACATACTGTTGGCAGTTGGTCAAATAGTCCACAGTCCAGCATGTGAGGTGCTGGTCCACACCTGTGTGTTCCAGCTTGTCCCCTTAGGAGTGCAGGCTGTATGGTATGGAAAGCACTGCAGAAACTAAAGAACATGATCCTCACAGAGCTCCCGGGCTCAGGGGAAGATGACGGCATTGTCCACTCCCATGTGAGGCTGATATGCAAACTGCAACGGGTCCACGGACGAGTTCACCAGTCCAATCACTCCAGGGTCCTCATTAGGTGGGATGTTAGAGCCATCGGCCTGTAGCAGCTGAGGTCCTGAGGGTGCAGAGTCTTTGGCACAGGTACCATGCAGGATGTCTTCCACAGGTGTGGTACTTAACCCAGCTTCAGGCTCAGGGTAAAACAGATATTCATCAATCCCACAGAGCTCCTCTGCGCAGGATTTCAGGAGCCTGGAGCTGATACCATCTTGACCTGCAGCCTTCTTTGCCTCGATCCTCCTGAGCTGGTTCCTCACCTGGACTGTAGTGAAGGAAAGGATGGAGCAGGGGGGCTGTGCGCAGGAAGGTGTGAATGGAGGGACTTGGTTGGTTGGTGGGTGGGGCAGTCAGTGTTGGTGGTAGTGAGCCGATAACTGCAGATGGAGAGGTGAAGGTGGGGGTTGGGCAGAGTACTTTGACTTTAGGGGAAGGATGGACACCTGATCAAACTGTCAAAATTCTAGTGAGTGATATGCCTCCTTGGTGTTGGCATAAAATAAGGCCAGTGTTTTATTGTCTCTGGTGCTGCATGTGATGTACTTGATGAATGTGGGCAGAGTTGAGGACAGAAAAGCATTATTAAAGTCCCTGGAAATGAGCAAGTGATCCTGAGGTTTTTTTTTTGTCTGCAGCCTGCTAGTCACAGAGTGGACGATGTCACAGGCTGCATTGGCGTTAATAGAGGGGGGAGGGGGTACACAGCCATTACCACGGCGTGTCAGAACTCTCGTGACAGGTAGTAGGGCCTCATGTTAACTGCCAATAGATCAATGTCTTTACAGCAGCATTGCTCTTTAATAGTGATGTCCCCGGAGTTACACCATCACAAACACTGCCAGTCCCCCTCCTTTCCTCTTGCCACTTTTCCCCGTCCTGTCCTAGGAGACATTGAACCCCCCTCCTAACCCCGGAGGGGAGAGGAGAGTTGGGTACCTGTCGGCCCTTATGATGGTAAATCTATCATGTGTGACGGCCACGTCAGTGATTATGAAATTGTAATGTTTTGTCACCTGGTGCAGTCCAAGACAATATTTGTGCCGAATTTAAAAAAAAAAAACCAAAATGCTTTATAATGTTTCTGAGGCATCACATTCATGAGAATGGGATAGATTTGATAGCCTGAAAAAAACTTACATGGAGGCAGATAAAGCAACTGGGTTCTGAATAGGTCTTTTTTTAACCAAATGTCACAATATCAAAAATTATTAGATGCATTTTAGACCACAGTCCAGGGGCCATACTGCAGAAATGTCCTTACTTGCAGATCTCAGTTTAACTGGTAACCATGGAAACTAGGGTTAAAACCTCTTTTACGCGTACAGATATACAGTTTTTAAGTCAATGTTTTGATCTTAACTTGAAATATGAAATGTGCATTAGACATGCATCCTAACTTCCCAACATCTTGAACCATCTTAACTTAAGGACAAGTGTTCAGCCATCTGTTCTTTCATGTTTCGAACAGTTAGCATTAGCAAGACTTGTTTTACCATTATGGCTCATTAAGTTTAAGACAAAGAAAACACATGAAGAATTTTCTCACTGAGAGGCTCTTGATACAGGCCATGGGTACCATGACCCTGCAGTTAAACAAATAACAGTGACTAACTTTATAAAGGCCAACCCAGTGCTCTTGGTTGTCTTCAAAGATTATAAACATGCTTTGTTTTTCTTTTGGCTAAAGGAGATTTTCAAAGTGAGGGCTGACATTAAAAATATCACAGTGAAAGTTAAAGTTAAATGCCTACTGTCATCTTTGCGCCATGTTTCAGTTTGTTTCAATGAGCTGAGAAAAGTGTGGTTGGTAGCTAATATCAAACTTAATAGGCAATGTCTGATAGACTATTTATGATTTCCTAACCTGAGATAAGATTCTTATTTTAATTTAAGACTTGCTTCTACAATACCAAATTGAAGAAAAATCTAAACTTCAGCTGGACAGTTTCTTAAATACAGCCTGAGGTTTAATAAAGCACCTAAGTTAAATTTAAAATCCTTTCAAGGAAAAACTACAGTGACCCTGGCTCATTTGTGGTTGCAGTTTGTTATGTAACAGCAATCTACAGCAAGGCAAGTACTTACTCCTGCTAGAGATTTCTGGATGTTCTCTCTGGCCCGGGCAATGTCTTGCAGAATGGTGTTGGCTCCAACATCCTTTAAGAATATTAAAAAAAAAAATCAGTGTCAATTAACTTACATTGTCATGCTTCAGTCAGTCGGAAAATTCTACAAATTCCATATGCCTTTGTAGCTTTATTATTTTGTACTGTAGATTTGCCCTCTGTGTTTATGTATAGAGGTCATCTAATTTAGTCAATAAAAAGTTGCATTTTTTTCCAGATCATAGCTGAATAATAAAAATACAATTGCCATTTCTGACCAGATACCATTTTGCCACTAAACAATAAACCATCAAAAATGACTTTTTAACAAGAGTGTTGGTTCTGATAGAAAAAGATTCTCCAATAATGGTTAAATGGTTAAAACAAGCTTGCTACTTGAGATGAAAGAGTCAAGTTTAAGACACTGGACTGTAGCGTTCTTAAAAGGCATGAACACTCAAGTGCGACCCGGCCCAACCCATGTGAATTAAAGACTGAGGTTGAGCCGTCCGAGCTCATCAATGCTGGGCTCCCCCCAAATTGTTATTAATAAAAGAGATCAAATTACAGATGACATTCTGTCTTAATTCACAACACATGCGCTGTCACAGACCTCACCTCATTAAAGGCTTACAATATTCCATGGAGGAAAAGTAAAGAATGCACAAAGTCGGGTTCGAAGTATGTTTTCCTTTCCTCAATTATATGTTCCGTCAGACTAAAGACTTTCACACTCATAGTCTTGACAGATGAATTAAAATGACAAAATTAGCTAGAATCAGCACCATGGACATTACTGAGTGATACACTCACTGACTTCTATCAGTCATTTTTAAAAACCTGGAAAACCTGATTAATTTGTTTAATTTTTTTGCCCGACCTGGCCCATTAGACTTTGTCTGGTCAGGTTCAGGCTGGAATTGAGAACTATACTGGACTGGACCTGTCAGACAATGCAGATACCTGTGTCTGTTGTGAGGAGCCATTCATCCACTCATAAAAGCGTTTTTCGGCCTCGTCAAAGCGAAGTTTGTCAAACCAGATCTTCTCCTGGGCCAGAAAGTCTACCGAACACATGGTTCTACAGAGGAGAAAACAAGGAAAAACAGGAAAGAGATGTATGATCAGGACATAGGAGAAAAAAGGAAAACTAAACTCACTTAGTACTTCGAATAAATATACTAAAACACATGTTATGTGATCTGTAATTGCAATGTGAAATTGTTAGCTGGCCAATGGATTATCATATTTTCTACAAAACCTACAAACAGACCACACAACTGTAAAAATTATATATATATATATGGGTAACAAATGGGTCATGGAGATAACTTTCAGGGAAATTTAAAACAAAGCAATGAAAGAATGCATGAAAAAATGAATGAAAGAAATCAAGATGCACAAAGAAAAAAATGTTTCCACATTCACAAAACCAAAAAGGCAAACATATGATAACACAAGGAAAACCAATGACACTAAACATCTGGAGCAGCTCCACTCTCCCAGTTTGGTCATACTTGTCCCTCAGCAGGCTGCTGGACGAAACCAATGTCGCTTCTGGGCTCTGAGTTTTCTTCAGCACCGCAGTTTCGTTCCCGTTGTAACCATGGAAATGGCTTTCTGCAGCATCATACCGCCACTTGTCCAGCCACACCGGCTCGCTGTCAGGGTGTACAAAATAGAAGACTCTAGTCCCCAACAATTCTTGGGGATTTTCTGGCACCTCTGCTGGCTCCTCTTCCTCCTGAATGGGAAGCAGACCATGGAAGCCTTCTGCTTTACCCTGCAGGGCCACCCGTTTTTCCTCCTCCATCACTTCCTCATCCTCTTCCTCCTCCTCTTCTACAAGGCTTTGAGGCTGATCGTTACTTCGGGTAGCGGGGGAACAGGTGGACCTCTTGGAGGAATTGTTACCATACAGATTCTGGTAGAAAGCTGCTTCGGCACGGTCATACAGGGGTTTCTCCAGCCACACATCTCTAAGTAGCTCCACAGGGATGCGGGGCAGTCCGTTTATCGACTGTTGACTGGTTGGCGTGACAGCTGCTTGTTGGACAGGAGTGGCAGGAGTCGGAGCTAGAGACTGGTATCCCTCATCAGGTGTTCTGGGTGCCATGGAGCAGTTGGGCTGAGATGGAAGGTTCAAAGAGTTTGGAATGGTCAGCGCAGATTCTTCAACAAATCGACACTCTGCTTGGTCAAAAGACATCTTGTTGACCCACACAGCCTGGACAACATGGTGGCAGGCGACCTGATCGCCATGTTGGCACAATGATCCTGAAGAAGACGGAGCCACAGTGGATGGAGATTTTGAATGTTTCCCTGGGGCTGATGGTAGCTTGTCTGACTGGGTGGTCCTATTGGAGGAGCTTGCCAACCAGCACTGGTAGAGGCTCTCGGCTCGCTCGTAGATGCTGTGTTCAAACCACACATTGGCACACTCAGACTGCAGGCCAATGAGCCCAGCACAGGGTTCAGGTGGCTGGCCAGTTCTTTCGTCAGGCTTCTCTTCAGTTTTACTGTTGCCCTTCCCTGTCTCAGGGTGATTCTCTGGATTGGAGGAACGTTTCCTACGATGGCGTCTTTTCCCGCTCCGCTTCCCATCTCCATTCAAGCTGCCACTTTCAGGGGAAGATGATGCCGTCTCTCCATTTCGTTGACCTGACTCGGTGTTGCTCCTACACCGAAGTGCTTGGTTCGTGGATCGGTCCACCTGACAGTTGCTGGGAGGCTGATCATGCTCTGACTGCTCCAATGCAGCGCACTGGGGGAGCTTCTTAGACATCATCTTTGATATGTTGTAGGAGAAAACAAAAAGAGAATAACAGGTACAGACTTTGGGATTAGTTAAGTAGAGACAGGAAAGTTTGCAGACACAAAGGGATTGAGCTACTAGGACTCATTGCTAAAAAATGAATTAGTGCTAAGCAGTAGGTTTTCATTATTGAGAAAACAGAGTCTGCGCATTAGTCCACGAAGCACAAGAAACATGCAGAAATAAAGACAAACTCATGCAGATTAACTAAAGTTCTTAATGAATCTGATCGGCTAATTTGTTTCCCACAATTCTAAATATTTCTTCATGAACATTCTCGTTTTTTAAGTTTGAACTTAAAAAATGAGGAACCCTTACTTGACAAATCTCAACACAATGACATGAAAACATGCAAAAACAGGGTGCGAAAAAAATAAAAAATAAAAAAAATAGAACAAACCTAATAAGGTCATTCTGTTAAAAAAAACGTGCTGTTTTTTCTGACGGTACATTATTCTGTTGCAGTATAGGAAATGCATATCCTTAATCTTCCATCCCGTGGCTGTTGATATTGAGAAGTATTTAAGACAGCTCAAATGGATTTGGGAAGGCATTTCCTGTTTAATCTTTGTCAGAACAGTGGTTTTCAAAGGGTAGGGATCCACAGGGGTTACCAAAGGGTTTCCAGCAATAAGCGAACTGTATGATCATTTTGGTCACAAATCCATCAAATTTAATTCAAAAAATGTTTTGCCTATTTAAAAGGTCCTTGACACAAAGCTTGGAAACCACTGTATTTAAAAAAAATTTTTAAGAAAATCATCTATTCAACTGTTAATTCAGCTTCCTCTGTAAAGGTGTTCGGCTTCATCTAGTATTAAAATCAAAGTCTCAACACATTCTTTTCTTCCTGTTAACTGCAAGCCATTGCCAAAACAAAACAAAGAAAAAAAAATTAAAACTCAGTACCAGGGAAGGCGGTTCTTTTTAGTCAAGGTTACATTAAAGGTCTTTTTCTTTTGGTTGCCCTTTTTTAATGTCCAGGAGAGAGGGGAAGAAAGTTGCAGAACAAAATTAAGTACATTTAACCAGAAACAACTTACTATCCTTACCTTGTCCTGTCTAAGTTACAGATTTTCCCCTGCAGTGGTGGTTATTTATACTTCACTATATCATTAAATTGTCTTTTATGTTACGTAAAAGACTTAACTCATCGTCAAAGAAATTCACAGGTCACAGCAGTGCCATAAAAGACAAAATGGGGGGGGGGTAAAGAAATGAGGGTGATAATAACAATAAACATTATATAGACATATACATTGTAAATCTTTTTTGCTTGAAATGAAAAATACATTGTAATTGCACAATAAAAAAGAAACAGGCTATTACAAGGAATAATAATGTAATATACTGTTGTACAATAGTGTGTAAATGTATCTCTCTCACACACAAACACGCCCATATTTAAACACATAAAACATAACATATGTAAAAAGTTGTAGTATAATAGCTTATAGTATAACACAGATCGACATAACTTACAGATACTGCATGAATAAATAAGAGAAATATACATTTCCTGAGTAAAAACTGTTAATAATAAACAACAGCAGCAGATTACATTATGCTCTAGCTAAACAGTCTGACAGCCGTGGGGGCGAGGGATCCCTGGAACTAGGATATCTGAATTTTTGGTCTCTTTAGCAGCTTTGGGATATTCATAAATCGCTGTTTGCATGCGACATCATCATACCAACATTAGCTCAATTTTTCTGAAAACGAATCAAAACGTTTATGGGATGGGAAGTGGTCGCAGATTGATCTAGCTGACTCACTCCTGCTGTGGGACTGCTGGCTGCTTAATTGTCAAATGTGACGCCTTCCATTTCCCCAATGTGTTCGAATCCCGTATTTTCAGGTTTATTCGGGTGGTTCTTACAGGCAATATATATTTAGTGAGTCAGGGGGAAGACAAATATGTTTATTTAGAAATTTAAGAGAGATAAGCCCATACACTCATGGGAAGAATTTCCTGTTTAAGCACATCTTCGTTAAGGAGGATGCTCAAAATGCGACTGCTGGTACGTGACACGTTTCCGAAAATAAGGATCCAAAGATGGCTCGGGTGTTTTGTAAGAGAGCACTCAAAAAGAGGCATTCGCATAAACTACTGAACATTCTCTTCCAGTTTTAACATCTGCTGTAACTACTTCGACAATCACAGAAGCATTCATCTCAAAGTCATCGGCTAACAGGCACGCTCTTTAATCCGAGACACCGGAGTAGAGCCACCGTGACAGCCGCGTTAGCGCTAGCAGGCTGCTGCCATTCAGCTATCCTTGCTAGCTAGCTAACCGCTAACTAGCATTGGTAAACGAAACCGAGTCCCTCCTGCTGTTTGTACACAGCTGAATGTCCACTCATTTCCCAAAATGTCTCAGATGAATCTTAGCGTTAATCCCCGAACCGAACACTCGGCTGTCAGTCAGCGTTAGCGGTACTTACTACAGTGCTTTTTTGTCTTTAAGCGGTGAGAAAAACCAGGCCGGTGGTTAAAACGTGTGTCTACAGCCTTGAGTGACAACGGGAAGAGGTGGAAGAGGAGGAGGAGGAAGAGGTGATTGTGTGATCTTAGATGATGGGGGAAGGGGAGAAGTGAATCATATCCTACGTTTTCTGTCACGCACGGTTTACAGTGCGTGATAAACTGGCATCACCTGTTTTACTGAATGATTTTTTGAGACGCAGATAAGACCAAATAAAGGACCAGTTCCTGCATTTTCTTCCTTCATCCTGGAATTGACATTCTTTATTATGTAATAGTGGCAATAAAAAAAGATTGTTTCATTACTCATATCTTTTAAGCTTATGTCATTGATAGTATATCAGTCAAATGTGGTTTCTCTTTATATCTGGAGTCGTAATCATACTTCACAATCATTAGCAGAAGTTCACAGACAGCTGGGCCTAATCCAAGTGCTCCTATCACCACTGGTACCACTGATGCCATTACTCCCCACATCCATTCCAGCTCCTCTTTCAGCCCTTGGTATTTCTTGAACTTCTGGTGATCCTTCTTCCTGATGTTGCTATCACTTGGGAACGGGACATCTAGCACTACCGCCTTCTTCTGCCATTCGTCAACCACCACAATATCTGGTTGATTAACCATCACATTCTTATCTACACTGTAGATTGTCAATATTCCACTTGTCATTCTGCTAGAAACGTATCAGCAGAAACACAACAGCAAGAACTCTTGAATTACCTCACATTGTTTGGCCAATATTTTTGATACTAAAATTGTAGTATTTTAAGTATGTTCACACAGCTCATTTCCGTTCTGCACATTACTTGCACATGGTTAGCCAAACACAGCTAGTAAGGCATTAATCCAAAGGTGAAGATGAAGCTCACAGGTGGCCTTCAGTAATGCGACTACAGACATTAAGCAGAACAATGTAAATGAGAAAGGCCACTGTGTGTTTAAGAACCTTTACACATGTACATACAGGAGATATAGTGCAAAATGAGCATTTTGCATTAAGTTTTGGACCTTTGTTCACACACAAACAGCATTTTACATCATTAAAAGATTTTTTTTAATGTCTGCAAACACCTAAAGTTCTCCATTTAGGATACAATGACATCACCTTCCTTCATGCATTCTGATTATTGTTGACAAGGCCAGTGTTTTCAAAATATATCTTTATATCCCAAATTTTAGGATATTTGGGATATATCTCGCCTACATTACTGAATCAGAGAAGACGGGATTATTTAGTGTGCATGTTAAAGCAGGCATTCTCGCCAAAGAATTATGGAGTCAAAATAAAAAAATTATCTCATGTCATAATGAATCCTGTATGTCTTGTTTACTCACAATAAATCTTTCTGGTCAAAGACATAAAAAGATGAAGTATAACCTGCACCTGTTTTAGGAAAACAAATGGGAGAAAATTAAGTATAAAAAACAGGGAAGGCTGGTTTTGTCTTTGTGTTCCACGGAGAGTAAAATTCAGTTTGTTGTTAAGCCTAAATAAGGTCCATTGAGGTTATTCAAGGGCAAACGGCAGACGTCATTTCCTGCATCCTGCTGCAGACTTTCGGCCAAGCTCCCTGGCTCTCTCAGTGGCAGATTCCACAGCGCTCATGGTCGATGCCCTCACACCTCCCTGCTCCAGGGTGTGAAGCCCGTAGATGGTGGTTCCACCTGGGGTGCAGACCTCAGAGCGGAGCTGAGCTGGATGCTTCCCAGAATCACGCAACAATCTCCCAGCCCCCTGCAAAAGCAAGACAGGCAACCAGATCAATACATGATGAAATGTCAAAGTCAACGGTAAGCAAAACTGAATTTGCTAATGCTGCTGCAATGAAACAAAAGTGTGAGCGCAGTAAAACTGACCAGAACCGTTTGAGATGCTATGCTTTGAGCCAGAGCACTTGGCATTCCCATTTTAACAGCTCCGTCAGCCAGCGCCTCAGCAAAGAGATAAACCTGCAGAGAGGGGTCACACGCATGAGAATCTAAAGGTGCGCTACATCCATTCATTACCGCAAAGCAAACTATTTTGACAGTTTCCTGTGAAACTACACCATTTTATAGTGTTTTACATATCCAACCACACTTTTCCAAAGTTCATTTGCAATTTCACTTGAAGTTTACTGAAGTGGTTTATGACAGAGATTATCGTCGTTTGAATGAAAAATGCATCTATAAAAAAGTGGTGTTTTGTATATTTGGCTTGCTGAGACTTACTGGATCAATATTTTCAGGATTTGATATATCCGCTATCATGACTTAGAGTTCTTATTTATTCAGTTTTAACTCTTGTGTATTTTATCTGAGAGTGTAAATTATTATTTTGGATTATGTACGAGTATCAGTAAAACACTGAATTATTCCAATCAAGGGAATTCAGCTGTTGAGGATGACAAGGCGGTCTGAGTGTCTCCTAAAAACAAACTTTTATCCACAATCATTTTTTAAAATCTGTCTGCTTATTTTAACATTTAATTTTTCTTTTTGTATTCATTCTGATATTTTATTTTTATGAAGTACACTGTTCTCTTGTTTTAATAAGTGCTCAATAAACAAAGATTATTATTTTCAGTAAACAGACATCGCCAGTCTGCTTTGCATTATGGAGTTCAGAATCTGCCTTTTGTTGTCGAGCTCCATTAATGTTCTGTGACAACTTAATGCAGGTTTGAACCAAAAAGCAATATACACTCACAAAGCATTAACATTTTATAATGATCTTTGACAAAAAGTAAATCTAACATTCACTGGGATTGTGTAACGTGTAGCTTTTAGGCATCTACGAGCTAAATGGAGTTGAAACCAGTTTGTGCATGGAAGTTAGAAAAAGAGAAATCATGCTTTATTTCACAAAACCTTCCTATGAATTACTTGCCTGCAACACATCAGCAGTTGCCACCATTAACTTTTTTGTTTTGAGGAAATCTTTTTATAAAAGTCTGCAAAGCCTTTATGCTACATTAAAGAATTCCTGCAAACTAAAACACAACATATGATCCTGGGATACTCACAAAAGCGACTCCGCTCCCACTCAGTCCAGTGTGGATATCGATCCACGCCTCAGGTCCCTCCTCCACCAAACCACAGCGGTGCAATAAGGAGCGAAGCAAAGCACCGTCCTCCTGCTTCGCATGGGATCCTCGTGCAAAGAGGAGAGCCCCTTCCTGAACCAAACATGGGAGATTTGGCATCATCCTGATAACAAGTGTATTCTTAGGCAGGAGCTTGGGATTGAAAGAAGAAAAACAACGTTACGTCACAACACTGAAACCATTTAATATGCCAAACATCACATATGAATTCTGAGCACTCACCTCCTCCAGCGTTGCCAGTGTGACCCCTGCTGCAACGGACACGATGATGTGTCGGTCGGAGACATGCTGCGAGATCTCATTGAGAACCAGTGGAACCACATGAGGTTTGACTGCTACAAAAACTACATCTGACCCAGAGACCACCTCCGTGTTGGAATGAGTGGCAGGAATCCCGAGCTCCTGAAAGTCAATGGGACGATGTAGAAGCGCCGACACAGAATTGCTCCAGGCTTACAGGTAAAGATGGAAAAACAGCTCAGCTTGTTTAATTTGACAGGACTACAGCAAGACAGGTTGGATGAGCTATTTCCTCCAGTCAATTTCAGAACATCGACTGGTTTGCTTTGGAATTTACAAAGATAATTATCTTTATTTCTAAAAATGCTCAAGAATTCACAGAAATAAAAGCAAAAAATTAGAAAGCATACTTTCAATTACCAATTAGATTTTAACCTCATCAGATGTGCTACCACTAGCTAACACAGTCGCATATAGCGAGCGTGTGCCACAGCTTGCCGTCATCTGCTACGTCTCCTCAACTCTTAAATGCAGTGCCACAAAATGGTTTCAGGAAGTTCTTTGTTTTTCTTTTTTCCCCACTACATTGTTGCTCATGTTATGAGTTTTCCATTGATAAAGTGGCAATTAGAAATGGCCTCAAAATGTTGAGAACCTCTTGGTTAAATTAAATTGCTCTTCCTTTAAAAAGGCAAAGTATTGCAACAGCAGCAGGCAAGTTGAAATGGAGCCTATCTCAGCATCTTCAGGCGAAGGCGGGGCACACCCTGGACAAGTCGCCAGTTCATCGCTGGGCTTTTTTTCTCTTTTGTAAATATAAGAAAACATTGGAAGACATTGCTCCTTTGGTGAATGACTGTGGCCATGATTGGTTTTCTGAAGTAGGTCTGACTAAGGTACAATCAGCAGATTCCACTTATCAGGACAGTAATTAATGTGGGACAAAAAGTACCTGAAAGCGTCCCAGGTTCCTGGTGGACGGTGCACTCACTTTGATGTTTACAGCAAGAACATTTCCTTTAAAGGAGACACAAAAGAAACTATTAACTCTTTCACTGGACCTTTGTGCTCAGTTTCAATTACTCTCTCCTGACCCACCAGCCAAGATGCCTTTTGCGATGCCGAAGGCCATGTTCCCCGCACCAATGAAACCAATCTTCAGCTGTGGGTCCATCTCGGGGTCCATTTTGATCTACACGCAAAAAGAGATTTCAGTTGAAACATAAACAGTACACTGACGGCTTAAAAACTAGGGTGTGAATCACAACACAAACTACAGCACAAAACTATCGTGACAGATCTCCCACAGCAACAAGGTATCATAATTTATCATAAAAAATGAAAAAAAGAAAAAAAGTTGTTACAATTCATCATTCACTGAGGAGTCAGTCAACAGAAAAAAAATATTTGGCAATTATTAGCAGCAATTGTTTTAAGCCCATGTGGCAAAATTCACTGGTTCCATGGTTTTCTTGGTGTCACTACCAATTCATCGACATTGCTGCGAGAAATCGGGTTAAGACAAGAAAATACGTTAAATCCTGTTTAGATTTTTGTCCCCGTCCCCATAACTGCTGCCAAAGTGGATTCTCCCTGTCCATGAGAATTGGTTTCTTCAGGAGAGAAACTAGGAAGTCTGCATGTAAATCATATTTATCCCGCTAGATTGTGATCTGATGCACAGCTACAAGTCTAAATATGTACTGGACACCATATTAGTCAACTGAAAGGTACCAATAGAATTATTTTGATTGTATTAAAAGCACAAATATCTGCTTGTTTGAGCTTGTTAAATGGAAGGATTGATGCTTTTCTCTGTTTTATATGGCTGTACAGTAAATCAGACATATGGCGGCTTTTTACTGTTGATTGGCAAAGCAATCTAAATCCTAGTTTCACCTTTTTTTCCCACATAAAAACAATAAAACGGACTAATGGTATCGCATAAAAATGCCAGATATGGCAAAAAAAACCAAAACAAACTACTTAAGTTTTTGTAACTGTAAGGCCACGTATTACTGAAGCCATTATATGCTACAACTATTCTCAGTCAGCATTTTTTAATGTCAAAAGTAAAAACAGTGCAGTTTAACACAACAGCCCTGCAGTAAGCAATGCCCCCAAGAACCTTGTTGAAAACATGTTAATTCAACTTTAAACTGCCAATTATTTTGAAGATTTTGCCAGCTTACGGTGTAGCATTTTGAAATCCTTGTAACCGTTTTCTTTAAAAAAAAAAAAATCAAATATATATTCTGTGTGTTTGTGAATGAATTAATGTTGCACAGGCTCTACCTGATCTCCATGGGATGACCTGATAGAATAAAACCAATTATTGGGTCTAATTATACTTGTTAAATAAATTTAAGAATAACTGTCCACTTTGGCAGATTTACACTTTTATACAAGTAATAATCTGAATATATCAAATAAATCCTGTGAGACTAAAACGTATCCTTTTAGCCTCCAAAATTTGTAGAGTATAAAGTAGCAGAGAATAGAAATGTAAAGTGTGTACCTCACACTTAAGTTAAGGTTATCTATTTATTCTACATTCTATCACTGTTTCTTCTTAACTTGAGACTGATTTAATTTATACTGCAAATTACATAAGCACCAACTTCCAAATATCACTCTTGGTTTCCAACATTTAGTCATAGTATGGACACACCACCAATCCCTGACACAGAAAAACACTAGAGCACTAGGAGCACTAGACTGCGTTAGTTTAAGTTAGCTGTAAATATGTAGCAGGACATCCCAGGACTACAACCACAACATGTACACGGTTGGATAATGACTGCATGCATCTAGACAAGCCACGAAAGAGATGAAAGAACAGCTATGATCTAATGACACATCGCATCCATAGTATCACCACTACAATTAAATCCAGATTGTGAGTGGAAGTGTCCGTGCAGGGCTGAGGCCAGGGCGGCATGGATGCATCTCCATCCGAGTCTTCTGTCACTTCATCATTCCGGTCGGAGTTGATGACTCCAGCTCCGACCAGCGGATGTCTGGACTCCATGATAGCTATCATTGTCTTTTCATAGCGCCACCAGCCCTGGATTTTGGTCGGGGCCGGCGAGTCCGGTTCTCTCTTGCACTTGTAATAGGCACTTTTGAGAAGTTTCCAGCGAAACTTCAACTGGTCCACGGATCTGTGATAACCAGCCGCTGTCATTCTCCGGTGTGCCACCTTAAAGAGTTTGTTATTCCTCACTTTCCGGCCGTCTAAGCATTTCTTCATATCCAACTCTTTGAGAATTTCCAGAAACAGCTCCGTTTCTTTCACGTCCCAGTTCTGCTTCTTAATACCAGACTCGTCCATTGTCGTATAGTTTAGCTCGGCGGCTAGTAAACGTTAGCCAAACAGCAAAATATTCACGCGGCCAAGGTTGCTAATGAGGTGCTAGCATGTTTACTGTATCCCGCGGCTATCTTAAACCTTAGCTGTTCTTAGCCTACACAAAGTGTAGACAGTACTCATAAAACGTTAAATCTATGTTAACAATTATGGGTCTAGCAGAAAACCAACCACACCGGTGCATCTGGTTAGGGGCAACCAGATAGTAATCCAGTACAGATTAGATTAGAAATACAATACACGTGTTTCTTGTCGACTGGACAACCATAAAATAACACGGAGTGATGTAAACGCGTTGTCAGGCGACCAACAGCGGCTGAAATTAGTGGTGGGATATTCATTCACCTGATGTCTGTCAGATTTGCTGATGTCCGACGTTTAGTAACGATCAAACTGTAGTTTAATTTAATCTCTCTGTCGGGCCGGGTACACCCAGAGGATACGCAAAACAACCCGCTACGTACCGGCGAACTCTCGGTGGGTTTGTTTTATAAACTGCTGGAAAAGGTGGGCGGCGCCTTCAGCGTCTTCAGACAGTCGTTACACACAACGCCAATAAGGGATTTTTTTTTTTTTTTACTTTGCAGCCATGATTTAAATCAAACGCACCCCATGTCCGTCCCCAAAACAACCCAGTGGCGCTATTGGACGCGTCTACGTCGTATAGGGCGGAAAGGCGGTGGACTAAAAATTTAGCTGTCATTCCAATCAGCTGTGTGAGTGAGCTACAGCCTGCCCTCGGAAATTCAACCACAGGTAAAAATTTGGAAACTTTTAGAGATGTGCCTTTAAGCTGGCGTGCAATTTAACTGAGATTTAATTCATCTTTTTATGTTTTTACTCTCATGTCTTTTTGCAAGAAATTGCCTTTTCAATTTTCGGGCGCATTAAAGGTTATTGGGAATTTAAATAGATTTCCTCGATTGCCATTTTCTCGTAAAAGGGCACGCGTAATACTTTTGTGTATTGTGCCTAAAATCGAGATAAAGTAGATTTTTAAATGTATTTCTATTTTTAAAACTACCCTTTCGCCGTCTCATCTGATTATCAAAATGTAATAACATTTAAAATAATTGTAATAAAAGCATTAAAACGTGTGTAACCGATAATTTAGTGGTCCACAGCAGGGACTCTGCCGCAGTTTTGTGCGGTACAGCAGACATGCCTGGGCAAGCCTCACTGTGGTCTTAATTCAATCCAGTTATTAATGCAAGTTTTTTTGTCTCGTTTTTTTCAATGTGTTGCGCGTCCAATTATTTTCACCCCGCGTGAGATAACACATGAAACAGTCATACCGATTAAAAGCTACATTCAAAATGTTGCATATCCTTAATATATATTTCAAACATTAAGCGCACTGCCACTGTGTCGCCATCTAGCGTCCATCAGGATAATACCCATTTCTGCAAGTTAAAAGGGAATATTAGAAAGGACTTTTGTGTTAGTATTTTAGGGGGTGATGGGGGAGCAAAACGTAGAAGACACACACAGTGTCACAGACAGGAAGTAATATCATTCATTGTTACACCTGAGACCAAAGTAAGCAGTCAGCCTCAGCCATGAAATGATTAAAAAAAAAAAGCAAAAAAACTTGAGCTATGATATTCAAAATTTTTGAAGATGCTCCAGTGGATGTCTAGTGGATACGTTGTAGAGGCTCAATATTAGATGTATAAAATTTCTGTCAGTTGTTTTGCATTTAATTATTGTACTTTCCCTCAATAGCAATAAAAAGTGACATATTTGGTTAAAATACTACTTATCACGAGTAAAATGCTTGGAATAAGGAGAGGAATTGCTTATAAGACAAATCGAGGTAAGTAACTGTTAAGTAAATCTTTATGATAGAAAAATTACTATCTTGAGACTAAAAGAAGCACAAATGGGGAAAATGGTGTTTGTTATACAAGACCAAAATGCCAGTATTCAAATGCAGCTGCACATAATACAACAAAATATTGGATGTTGCAGATTTCTTGCCAATAGAGAATTAATTAGAAAATAAGCTGAATTGTGATTATTAATGATTATTGTATTGTATTCCAGACATGGTCCACCTCTTCATCCACCTGCTGATTGGCACACTGGTCTGTCAGTGTCCTACAGTCAGCGGGCTGTTTGAGTGGCTGAGGCAGATGGAGACTCTTCCACCAACAGCAACACCTCCTCCAGCAACCGTAGTCCCTGCACTTCTTGAAAAGGATGCTCAGTTTGAAATGGCTACAGTAGATGAAAAGTTTTTGGCCGAGGCAAAGCACATGGAGATCAGTCCGTTAGACAGCTGCCATTACAGGGTAAAACTGAACATTTGAACCGTTTTTTTTTTTTTGTTTTTTTTTTTAGGCTAGAATAAAGGTAAATCACATCACGTATGGCCATTAACAATAGATATATTTTGAGAGCAATAAAATAAGAAATGATGAACAGTATTTACAGAAATGATTGAATAAAGATAGAACTAATTTTAACGTAAATTAATAAAATAAATAAAAATACCAAAAAAGGAACATTTACAATTTCATAAAAACGTTTAGGTTTATTTTGGGATTAGTCACAGTATCGATATATTAAGGAAATGGAAACTTTTCTCAGTCAGGGTGTGCCATATGACAGCTCTGCCCAAGAGATGTGTGAGACTGACCTGAAGATGTGACGTAGTCATGTCACAAAGTCACAGCGGTGGAGGCTAACCTTGATGAACCATTTGACACTACAGGGGCCGTTTTCTCCCTTCAACTTTGACTATGGGCCCTTAAACTTAGCAGACATTGAATTTGCACATAAAGATGTTCAACACATTAAAGTAATGGTACAATATTGCCTTTTAATATTTGAATCAAGCACTGTGCTCCTTTGTAGGTGGTTGCCCAGCTGAAGGCGAGCTGTGAAAATCTCTCAGAGGAGCAGCTTGCAAAGCTTGGAGTGGCTCTGTTCAACTGCCAGGCAGAGAGCGAGGGCCGCCAGACTCATCCATGTACAGAGGAAATGGTAAAATATATATAGTTATGATAAAAATAAAACATTGTTTTTCCAAAAGACTTGAGTGTTTGATCTTTGTGGACCTATTTGTAACCTCACTGTGATGTTTCAGACTATAAAAGAATGCACGGCAGATATGGATTCAGAAACGTGGAATGCTTACCATATAATCAGCAACAGAGCACGGTCTGTGTGCTACGCAACT
>KV751399.1:287757-308793 GCA_001698575.1 Mola mola
CATCTCCACAGCCACAAGTCAGCTCGACGCAATGAAGGACCTGAAGGTAGATTTCCTTGTCTTCATATGTGCAGTAAGCGGTCAAGGTTAAGGCCCCGCAGTGGCTGTGATCGCTGTTTCATGACAGGATGGCCAGCTGGAGCTGAAGGAACTGACTGCAGCATCCTTAGACAAGCTGTTGGACGGTCACAAAGCCCTGCAGGCCCAGCAGAGGAAACTATATGAAGGCCAGGACCAGATGGAGAGTTCACTGAAGAACAACCTGCAGCGTCTCAGCCAGGAAAAAGCTCTCATCGCCTCTGGGCAGGAACTGGTTGCCCAGCTCATTCAGGGCATAACACAGAGAATGGGTAAGATTCTTTATTCATTAAACACTGGTATATTTGACAGAGAAGACCGATTGAATTGTGCTTGTATGACGTGACATTTGTATATATGTTTGTGTATATCTACACAATATGACATCCGTCATAATACCTATTCTTAACTTCCTAAATCTTCCATTTTAAAGTCTCCTGTATATGAATCCTGTCCTCCTCCTTAGAGAATGTGAGTGAGCATCTGCAGACCCACGGCTCAGAGGTGCAGGACAGCCACCAAGCCATTGTTAAAGACCTTGCAGATGTCAGGCACCAAGCTGAGAACATCTACCAAAAAATTGGTAAGTAAAGGTTAACTCATCTTAAAAATTTGTAGTTTAAATCAGTGCTTTTAAAATATCTTCTCCCTGTGGCTGATCAGACCAAAGTATGCTGGAATTTCTGCAGTACCAGGACCAGACGTCGCATTACTACACTGACCTGATGGACAAACTGGAGCGCATGAACAGCACGCTGGGATCCATGCTGCACTACCTCGACAACATGCAGAGCCGGGTTGAGGAAAGGCTTCACATGATCCAGGGCTACCTGGGCTGGGCAGGTGAGACGTCACACCAGTGCAGTGGCAGCATTTGTCCAGCTTTCTCTGCTACAAGAAAATTTCAGCTTTTCAGATCCAGTTAAAAGAAAATCTAATCTAGAGCTAAAATTATGACTTACTGTTTTAAATCATTTGTGCCCAAAAAATGTTTGAGTACATGGAGAAATGCCACATTTGTTCTGATTCTAAACTATGGAATTTTGATACAAACATACAGTATTTTTTTTTTTTTTTTTTTTTAAGTGAATACACACTTTTCGTTCTGAGTTGGAAGCTATCGATATGAAGAAAGAAAAACATTGAAAAACCCAGGTTGCTTTTTAAGTTGTTTAATGAATGCCTTCCAAATCAAGTGTTTTTATATTGCATATCTGTGTTGTTCAACACCCTGTGCGTTTATGGGTAATGCTTAATTGTGCAGCCACTAACTCAAATACCGTATCTTATACCATATAATAAGATAAGAAAGCTTTATTGATCCCTCACGGGAAATTCCTGTAACAGCACTGCAGAGGTCAGAAATGGGGGGGAAAAAGTGAATCGGTGTTATTAAGCACCAATTTTTGAAAAATAGAAATAAATAAACGTAAGAAATAAGTAAAAGAAAATCTAAGATAAATACAAAGAGTAATTATAGCTATATATTTACACTAATTACATCTTCCAATATACAGACAGGGTGGATGAATGGTCCTGTGGTTTCGTGCAAACTAAATATAGAAATACTGCACAGTGAAGGCACATAACAGTTTCAAAGTGGGGTGAATATTATACATTGTTTGTCGTGATGAATAGTCTTGACGGCAGAATGAAAGACCTATGGTAGCGCTCCTTTTTACACCGTGAGTGTAATAGTCTGCTGCTGAAGGAGCTGCTCAGAGACTCCACAGTCTCATAAAGTGGGTGAGAGGTGGATTTCCATGATGGATGTCAGCTTGGCCAACATCCTCCTCTACAGGGTCCAGCGCACTGCCCAGAATGGAACTGGGCCCTCCGGACCAGTTTGTTCAGTCTTTTCCTGTCCCTGTCCGTTGTTCCACTCCCTCAGCAGATCACCGCGTAGAGGATAGCTGATGCTACCGCTGTGTCGTAAAACGTCCTGAGTAATATCCTGCACACTCCAAAGGACATCAGTTACCTCAGAAGGTGGAGGTGACTTTGGCCTTTCTTGTACAGTGCATCGGTGTTGTCAGCCCAGTCTAGTTTGTTGTTTAGATGAACACCCAGGTATTTGTATTTCTCCACTGTCCCAATGTCCAAATCCTGAATGTTCATTGGTGCAGTGTGGCGTGCTGTCCTTTGAAAGGTGATCACCATCTCCTTTGTGTTGCTGGCATTAATGTGCAGGTGGTTGCACCCAGTGGACAAAGTCCTCGATGACCCTCCTATATTCCTGGTCCTTCCCCTATGATACATAACAAATAATGGCCACATCATCGGAGAACTCCTGCAAAGGACAATTCCTAGTGTTTGGTCTGAAGTCCGATGTGCAGAGGGTGAGAAGGAAAGCAGAGAGCCTGAGGAGCCCCCGTGTTGCAGACCACCACATCAGACACACAGACTTTGAGCCTCAGATACTCTGGTCTGTTGGTGAGGAAGTCTGTGGTCCATGCAGCCAGGTGTTGGTCCACTCCCGTCCCCTCCAGCTTCCCCCTGATTATTGAAAGCACTGGAGAAGTCAAAAAACATGACCCTCACAGTGCATCCAGTGTTCTCCAAGCAGGACGGTGATCTGTGGAGGAGGTAGGTAACTGCATCGTCCATGCCAATACTGGGCGTGGCAGAGCTGGTCTGCACAGTCCTCAAAAAGTCTGGAGCTGATGCCGTCCCGGCCTGTTGCTTTCTGTACCTTGATATTCCTCACCTGTTCCGTCGTTACAGAGAGGGGAGACAGAGGGGAGTGGTGGTAGGAGGCTGAGGGGGTGGGGTAGTCCGGGGTGAAAATGGGCTCATGGAGAAAGGTGTTGATGATAATGACAGGCTGGGTGGGGGAGGGATTCGGGCTGGATCAAATCTGTTGAAGAACAAGTTCAGTTCATTTGCCCTGGCCTGGTGTCCATGAACCTGATCCTTCCCCACACCTTTTCCATGGTCAGAGATTTCCTTCAGTCCTCTCCAGACATCCCTGGTGTTGTTCTGCTCCTGCCGCTCCTCCAGTTTCCTCCTGTAGCTGTCTTTGCCTTTCTTTATTTTGTATTTGCGCTCCTTCCAGACTCTCTAAAAACCCTCTTCTTCTAATTCAACAGGGTTTTAATCTCGGGTCACCCTGGGATTGTTGTCAGGAAAACACCGTACTTCCCTGGATGGCACAGTGTTCTCCACACAGAAATTTATAGTCTGTAATGCGGGCCAGACTGTCGATGTCCTCCCCACGTGGGCTGCAAAGGGCCTCCCAGTCTGTAGTCCTGAAGCAGACCCCCTCAGCCTCTCACTGGCTCCCTCAGAGCCGACTTTCACAGACTTTTCCTCTGGTGGTTGTTTATTCACCGGAGGGGTGTAGTCTGGAAGCAGGCAGATGATGTTATGGTCTGATCAACCAAGTGGCAGGAGGGAGGAGGGGATGTTTGCATTCAGCAGGTCCAGTGTTTAATTGTCCCTGGTGAGACATTTCGCATACTTGGTGAAGGTGGGGAGAGAAGAAGACATGGAGCCATGATTAAAGTCACCATATAATGTTATTTTATACTATATTTAGTGTTTTGGCACATGGGACTGTATTCCCTTTTTTTTTTTTTTTTTTTTAAGTGGTAGATGTCTTAAAATTAGATATTGTTATCAATGCTATTTCAGTACACTCATGAGAGAGGCTATCTACAGGAATATATTCCATACTATTATTAGTGATACTTTAGGCAGAAACATTTACATGAGGACCCATTCTCCATTTGTTTCAATACTGTCAAACATTCTCTGCATCCAACATTTAAAACAAGGATTTGATTCTCACTTCAGTAATAAACTAAATGTCTGGGTTTTGGGGAATGGTCAGGCAAAAACCAGTCATTTAGATACATCACTTTTGATTTGTAGAAAATCATTATGGCCATTTGTCTTTTCACAAATTTTTGACATTTCAGAGACTAAACTATTAATCGATTGCTGGAGAAAATATTTGGCTCTACTAGTCAAATCAAAAGCATCCTTCAGTGATTTCCCTGGATTTTAGAATTAGGGATTAAGTTTCAGAAGAAGAGAAATTGGAAATGAATCTTGTTTAAATGGATATTGTGCTAAAACCTCAACTTTATTAAAAACAACTACAAGCATTTTGATAAGTTGCACATAGATATTAATTACTGAAAGGTTTAATAAACCAAACATTTCAACCATGAAGACAATCTAACAGCCAAATATGATCCTAAACTACTTAGTTTCACCTGGATTAATCCGTTTCCTTTGCGCTTCTTATGACTACAGGCTTGAGTTTGACGGCCATGTGGACGTGTATCGCTCATACAGGCTATTTTGTGGTCTGTGCCATCCTTCTGACATTCCTGCGCTGTCCTGCATTCTCTCGAGCTGTGCTGCTCCTCAGTGTTCCTCTTAATGCAGCGGCCGAGGTCAATCAGCAGCCGGCGCTGGACCTCACCGGCCTCAGCATGCTGCTGCTCACACTCTCCCTAGGTATAAACACAAGATGCTCACAAGGCAAATTACACTTGCTCCAGTTATTCTCTTGAATTATATGTGTTTTATTTTATTTGCGCAGGTCACTGGTTTGTGAATCGGTTGTGGGCCTGTTTCCAGGTTAGAAGAACGTCAGCTGCCCCAATGCTGGCCCTACGTGGCATTGTGGAACCGCAGAAGCGATCAGTTTCGTCCTTCCAGTCTTATCCAGCATCCTCTACACCACAGAGGTAAGTCCGCACAGTGTCATTTGTGTAACGGGACTACTTTTATCATACAGTGCATGAAATGTATGTGAATTGTTAAAAATTCCTTGTGATATTCAAAATCTTATGTGTTTGATTTGTTTGACTTATTTGATCACATCTTGATTTTATTTCAAATCCATTGTGGTGTATAGAGGCAAGATGATCCAAATACTTGTAGACCTAACTGTATCCTCAAAACTGAACATCTGATACCAAAATAATCTAGATGGTTAACTTGCACTGCAGGCAAGAGGGGTAAGGTTGTTTATTTGGGGGTGAACTGTCCCTTGAATTTTTACTATTTTCATTATATTATGAATTGAATTATTGTACATAATATTTTCCAGATTGTGCATTTTGATCCTGACTGAAAACAGTTGCTGTTATTATTTAAACGAATGTCAATGATTGTCCAGCATTGTGGGGGGGATGAGTGCTCTTATGTATGTCGTTATAGTTGGTTTATAACACTATGTAATCTCATATTTATTTATTTATTTATTTTTTTACCTCCAGAGAAGAGACAGATGATTTAATAAAGCAAGACCTTTTGAATCAGGACAGCTTTGTATCAGGTTTGAAATACTTTCAGTTGGTTTTAATCAGATCAGTGAAATATATTTTTAGAGTATTCAAACAGTATTCAGTTTCATTTGCTCTCATTTATGTCTGTATGCACAGGCGATCTTGGCATATCCGCAGTGTCTCCTCCTCCCAGAAAGTCAATACCAGAGTCCAGGTTTATGCCAATTACTGGAATGAATACTCAGTCAACTCCCAGGCTTGCTTCACAGGCACTTCTAACTGCGGTGAGCAGATGTCAATGTCATGATGGATAACTTTAAAATGTATTTTTACTTTTAAAAAAAGACAAAAGATGAATGGCTACGCTGTGCATAAGGTAGGCAAAATAAAGTCATCCAAGTCAAATTGGTACTCTTAGACCTACCCTAAAACACTGTAGACAAAAGAATTCCTCAGGTTAACTGAGGAATGACAACAATTAACAGTACGGCACTTGTCCTGTTACCATAAACGCTTTTGAAATGTCCTCAGGTGACATGCCTTATATTTGGAACGCTGAACTACTTTTGTGTTTTCAGTATGTTTATAATTGTGTGAAAAATGTTGTGGTTTTCCTTTCCAGGCTCTGGTTGACATCCCCTTAAGGGACCTGGGCGGTATTTTTGACACAGCAAATGATTTGTCCGATTTTGTAAATGACTCACGATGTGCGAGTCCAACACAGTCGCTAGTAAGCAACAGGTCAGGGCTTTAAACTTGATACTTTGAATCTGAAAAATATACATAGATTTTTTTTATCTAGCCCTTTTTCCATATTTTGACTTGTTTCCTCCCCCCCCGTGCAGCTCTCTATCATGCCGTCAGCTGTGCAATGGAATCACAAAAACTGGTAAGGCCTGTAAGAAGAGAGCTCTGCCAGGTCAGGAATACTGCAGAGTCCATGAAGGGGGACACACCTCCCATGTTCACTCCTGAAAGACCCAATCCTATTTGCTCCAGTTTTTGGATATTTTAGTCAAAACGCTAGTCAGCTCTTATTGTGATGTCACCATAAGTTGATATGCTTGAATGTTGTTTGCTATGAGTTGTGCTTTCAGATTTACGGTATGATATACTTTTGTATTTTTATTTCCATGTTTTAAGTGTTTACTTTTAAGTTAATAAATTATTTCTTGACCAATGAATCCATGGGTACATCTGTCTAATGTATTTAGAAACATGTCTGGGCCATTTGTGTGACTGCAATGTCTCAAGAACGCTTTGAGCGATTCTCCTCAAACTTTGCACGAATGTCCACTCTGACGCAAAGATGAACCGATTAGATTTTGGAGGATGTAGATCAAAGTTCAGGATCACTGCAGCCTCATATCTGACACTTGTGAACACAAAACCCTGGACATCTGTCTTTGATCAGTAGACTTTAACCTTTGGAGCACAGCATCAAGAATGCACTGAGGGATTGCTCCAAATTTGACTCTAATGACCTTTGAACTAATTCAACCTTTCAACCTTACTGTTAGGTCACAGCATGGTGGGATCACCAAAAACTCACCCTTGCCCTTCTTCTTACTCCACCATTGTACCAATTACAAGTGTACACTGCAATTGCGATGAATTGTGGGTAATTTTCCAAGTGAAGTCTACCCTAAGCTAAAAAAAAAAAAAAAAAACGAAAAACAAGAATAATTTCATTTTTATTTGTTAAATATGGAAACGTACATCCTTACAAAATTCCCAACCTCATATTTATGGCCACTACAAGTTGAGTATATAATGATTTTGTTCAGTCCCAGTCAGTCTGTTAGGGTATGTGCTGACAAATCCAGCCAAACCTTGCGTTACAGAATTAATTTGCACCACCACCAGGATTCAAAATTGAAGCAGTTGAATAAACACCATAGTGGGGGGGAAGGAAAAAAAAAAAAAGTGCTTTCTGCTGATGGACAGAGAAAGGGAAGAATGGAGGTTTCATTTCCGGACTGATTCGAAGTTGGCTGCAAACCAATCGCAGGTTTCCTTTAAAGCTGGAGGTGAGAGCGAGAATAATCACTGAACACATGTACTTAAATTACATCTAATTTTCATCAATCAGAATTCCTGATTTACAACACAGTAAGTCTAACTCACCTTGATCAAAGGGTGTGAATTTGAAGTCTGGCAGGTAGCGGAACAGCTTTGCACTGCTGGCTGTTTTTTTGAACTGGCCATCTGATTTACTGGTGTCATACTAGAGGAATGTCAAGGAAGCTTTCATAACATTTTAAATGGCACTATTTTAAATGACCACTGTTTAAAGACAATGCTATTTCCCCCCCCTATTCTATAAGTTTTAAAACAAACATCTCATTTTAAGAGGTCATTCAAGTATTTCATGAAAAATTTCTAAAGAGGTTCTAACTGGCTACTTTTGGCTAGGTGTTACAGATAAATATCACATTTTTGTGCCCTCCTCACATAAACAGGATGATCTACTGTTGGTTTAGGACCATTTGTAAATCATGATTATGGTGCACTAATGATGCTAATGTTGAATATGTGCTTATGTGAATTTGTGCGTCGTGTGCTACAACCAACAAACGCCAGCAACTCTTATAATGCAAGTCACATGCAAGAGCTCAGAGTGATGTGAAAACCAAAAGTATTAATTAACTGTCATAAGTGACAAGCATTTCAACAGCATTTTTTGCTTGGGGTCAGATACAGCACAACAATGATTACTTTGCAGAGTGAATCGTGGAAAGTTGGAACATTGTTAAACCACTCAATTCATTTGTTATTAAAAGGATACCACCAGTTGTCCTTTAAAGTCAGATGCTTTGGCCACTGCCTCTGCTGCTGCTTTTATGGACACTTCACACTCATCTCCACCTGGAACCAGTGGACATGACACAGACATTCATATAAATATATTACTGTTGTTGCCATATATTGTACATGCTGAGGTTGAAGACTCACCACAGAGGATGATTGGCTCAACCTCATCATATTCTTTCAAGGCCCACAGGAAGAGGCGACCCAGGTCCAGATTGTAAATGAATTGTCTTTTTGGAGTGCCAGTGCCCCAGACAACGACATCTGTGTTGTCCCCTAATCGTACACACAAAGGAGAACGCCATTTAAATAGCATGGCGCCTCATACACAACAGGTCCAATACAAAGAGTTGGCATAAGATCTGTTAGTAATCTTGCAAAACTTAAGTTATTAGTGCAATACGTTACAACCACATGCTCTGAATGACATGGGGGCAGTAGTTCACCAATTCTAAAGGACACTGTTCTATGCAACATCTTCAAAAACTAACCCAGACTCATGACACTAATGCCAAGTGTTGTGAAAGAAGGTAACTGACAGAAGTGTGAAATTATGCAAGATTAAACCACAGTGCTTTAACTCCAAAATCAATTCAAAATAGTCTGCCTGTAGATTAAGTTAGAGCTTGTTTGGCTCAGTTCTAATAAGATCAGAGGAGCAAGAAAACATCCAAATCAAATCATTGCATTATATCTACACCACTTACAATATTATAACGAAATTTGATCTTTTTGTAATTACTTACACACAAGATACATTTCCATTTCAAATTTTGATGTTATGTCTAAAAGAGATATTGCACGTTCAGCATTAAAATGCATGTTTTAAGTCACCAAAAGCTGTCTTGAGCAGTGGAAAGCCACGCCAACATTTACTCATTCTACTTCCTGTGTCACTCCTTATCCTCTCCAGGAATGTTGTCTGGTCTCTGAAGGTGAGAGAAATTGTTTACTTTCAATTGCTGTGATAACTGGAGGCCTTAACTTCTATGCAACTGAAAAGCCCTTGGCGCAGCTCTTATTTTTTCCCTCCATGTTGTACAATAGAAACCAGGGTGACACCATTGCCTCAAGGCAAACATATTACAAAAAAAGAGGGGCCATAGCTACTTGAGTAGCACTGGAATTCCAGTGGCTCTCTGTATAATACTATGAACACACTTTTTGTGTATGACATCAAAATGGTTACCTCTTCTGATTATTTTGATAAGTTACCTTCATTTATTTTTAATTTTTTGGAATATGGTGGTTATATTTTAGAAACTTACCAATAAATCAAATATTCCTAATGTTTTTTATCTAAAAAATATGAAATTTTAATTATTGTAATTTGCAGATTCATAGAAAGATTTTATAAAAGTCTTGACCCATATGGACACATCCCCGCACCTGGGAGTTTTTTAACCCTTAAATGAAGGAAACTGAGTTTTCCGTAATTAAGAAAGGGAGATATGGGACGTTTCTCTATAACATCAGTAACGTGGAACACATCAGTATCAGCGCTGGTCCTCCACCTGTTTGTGAACCTTCACTGTCTTTCTATTGGCTGCATAAATTTCAAATGTTAATTTAACTAGGCCTGTTTATTTAGCTATGCAGGAGAGGGGATATTTATGTGTGTGAAAACAGCATTTTGCTGGAGGTAAAGCTACTGTACACTGAAATGGCCACCAAATGACACATTGTTTAATACATTCTTGATGAAAAAGTGATATACCAACATGAGCCTGTTATGCCCAAGTCTAACCTGTTTGAACTATGTTCTTATTTTAAGATGCTTAAGTCTGCTTTTCAACCAGAGGAACGCCTCTTAATGAAAATAAATTTTGAGTTCCATTCCACTAGTTTTCACCTGTATTATTGTGCGTGTGATTAAAAGTTAAATAAATACATGACATTCAAGCTTACGCATTGACGATCAGCAATTTTATCCCACATCAACTCTCTCCCCTTTGCCACTGCAGTTGCACTACTTTTATTCTAAAGATATGTTCATACTCTTTGTACGTTTGCACGAGGGTTTCCAATTTCAGCAGGGTAAAGTATTCATCAGCTGTTGCCATAGTAAATCATTTTCTGGGCTCCTTTAATGTTGGTTTTTTAAAGCGGTGATGCTCATGTGTAACTCAGAGTGAACCTACCAGGAGATGACTTAATTCAAATCCACTTTTCTGGAACCGAAAACTCAGTTTCCAATCTGAGGATAAATTAACTCAGAGTTTAGGATTAGATTATGGAGGCTGATTTTATTCATATTAAACACCAACAGAGACACACAAACAGTAGCAAAAATCACTACTGTGTTCAAAAATCACTACTGTGTTCTGTAGTCAAAAATTTGACAAGACAGAAAGAGACATTAATAAAATAAATTTTAGACAACTACGATGGCTGGTCCAAACAATTTCTCTGAATGAGTCTGGACTGTGTGTTGACCTTCGTGATGTAGAGAACACGTAACATTTATAAAAGGTTCTGACTGATACTAGATTTAGCTGTTGTGCCTGTTTTATACTGTGCTTCCCATTTCACCCCAGCCTTACCAATTTCCTATTAATATATAAATTCAGAACTTGTATGCCTACACTTTCTACAAATGAATTACAGTGCATGCAGATGTAACTGATCTGAGACTTGTATGCGTATATAAAGTTTCACTGCTGAAGGTGACAGACATATTTTCCATAATAAAGAACACTGAGGGATACTCATAGTTCACAATTCTATGTGGGAAGAGACAACGATATCTGTGCATTCCCATAAACACATCCTATGTAAGAGAATATGACTTACTTTTGGCTAGGTACGTTTTGTGTATGAGGCCCGACAGCACATGACCGTCCTCAAAGCTAAAGTTGTCATGAGGACCAAACACATTAGTGGGAATCACAGATGTGTAGCAACCCCCGTACTGGTTGAAATATGCCCTGTGAAACAGACACAGCTTTACATGCAGTTCTCATCAATATCACAATGTGAATTTATTAAAATAAATTAGGTCGTACTTGTTATGAACGATAACCATTCTCTTTGCGAAGGCATAGCCAAAGTTCGAGTCATGAGGCGGGCCGTTATGGATCTTTAGCACAGAAGTAAATTAGTCACTCATTTACAAAACTACTGAAACATGCCAGCTAGCTGTGTATACATGTGGTTGTTTTACCATGGACTCATCAATAGGGTAGGTGGTCTTGTCAGGAAAGATACATGTGGATAGGCAGGAAACAACCTTGGTAACACCAACTTCATGTGCTGCAGTCAGCACATTATCATTGATGTGGATATTCCTTCTCTGGAGGAGACAGAGAAGTAAGTAGTAACAAAAAAAATATAACAAAAACAAAATTGTTTAAATTAATTATTTTGCTAAATAATTTACAGTGGTGGTAGACATGCAATTTCCTCATACCCAAAAGTCCAGGTTGCGTCTCAGATTCATAAATAGCCCCCCAACCATAGCAGCTAGGTGAATGACATGGGTTGGCTGATGTTTTCTGAAGACCGCTATAGTCTCCTCAAACTTTCTGAGGGCAGGCCACAATGACACACAATAAGGACAGTGCAGGGCAGCCTCTGAATTCAGTGCAAGTACCAAAAGACATGTTTGTAAATTATGAAGACCCACAAGCAGTATATTCTTACGTGAGATCGGCATCTTTGGAGGAGAGGAATATCCATTCCTCCCCCTCCTTTGCTCCCCCAGCCTCTTTGAGAGCACGTTGTAGACCCATGCCAACCAAGCCAGTTCCTCCTGTCACCAACACTTTCCAGGGACGGGTCTGATTGCCTTGAGTGCTCATCTTGAACAAACCAAATAAAGATTTACATTAACATATGCCAGGCAGACTTCAGGTAATGAAACAAAGGGGCAGATAATTTGGCATTGAATCCTACCTGACCGGCCAAACAGGTGTATTTTTGCAGCTGTATTGTGTGTGCACTGACAAGTCAGGATGCGCCACATCATTCAGGATCTCGGTTACTTTCTGGTCTACTTGTTCTGTATATTATTTTATTTACAATATTTATTTCTACGTCTGTGACTGTGATATGCGGTGGGACTCTGTCAAAAACAAGTAAAACATCTCAAGAGACTTATCCTTAATCTAATACAATCTCATCTAATACATTTGTAACCAAGCTGAAAATACTTGAAAAAAAAAAATCTCAAGTTTCCAGCCTTGCACAGCAAAACACATCAAGCACAACTTCAAAAAAGCTAATTGCTTTTACTTTGAGATATAACGAAGATTCACCATCAATGGAAATTATAATTTTTGCATCACAGTTTTCACTTACACTTTGGAAACCATTAAAATCAAGGAGATGTGATAATTGCTCGTGTTTGAATTAGATCTATACGTTTTCTTAAATGCGGAGAACAAGTTTTTTAGCCTAGGCCATCTCTGCAACACTTCACGATGCTGTTCTGTCAAAAAATTTTAACTTCACCAAACAATTACACCTTCTTGTGATTAAGATATTATACTTAAAACATGATGATTTCGATTATTTTGCGACTAATAGTGCGGACCCGTTGGTTATCTTACCTTTATTTTCGGGTAATGTGCAGTAGAAAAACGTATCTTTCTTCTTATTTGTTATTGCCTGTGGGTTAGAACAGGTGAGCAGTAAATGCCGTGTTGTGACGTGTCAGCCCAGATTTAGGTTAGCTAGCAGGTAGCTGCTGTCACATCAACTCCTGTCAGCGAGTGTCACACGAATGCTGCTGGATAAATTTAAGATGAATGCGACAACAATTTCTCAACTAGATTATATGATAAAGCTATTCAAAGAAATCACAGAAATGCTACGCTAGCATAACAAATTAGCTATGAGTCAAACAAATTATTTCTCACCTTTAGCTGTAGACGGCGTACACCAGAGAGGAGGAGTAACTTTTCAAGAGACTGTGCGAAACTCAACTTCCGGATTTCCGGTCATAAGCCTTCGTAATAAAGTGTCAATGACGAACAGCTGGATGGATTTTTGGAGTCTAGAACTCAGATAGACCTCGTGAAACTTGTAAGTTTTATAAAAGTGGAAAAACATTAAAGATTTATCCAAATTTTCAGTTTAGAATTAGTTTTTCGCGGAGTATCTTGATACGATTTTTAAACATACTTTTATATCTAAAGATCGTTCCCGGAGGTGATCAATCAAGATTTTTTTCCTGAATAGGGTTTTAACTCTTTAGATGCCAACAACAGAGAAATCGTTGAACATGTTTAAAACACATACAGTATTTACCTTCCATCAGGTCTAAATGAGAATTTGTAAATAACCTGTTGATATCGCCCCAAAGAGAACGTTGTGGTAGAGCTGATTTAGGGACGGTCACTGACATTGTACAGTAAAAGTTGTTTGTTGGACATTCTTAAGCGGCCTATGCGTTTTTTAAGTGCTTAAACATGTTTCATTAATTCAAATAAAAAATTTTTTTATGATGCTATTATTAACAATGACGTTGCAAATGATATTGCTGGTATTTACAAGGATTTGTTAGGGCCTTAATAACTGATTAACTAATTCTATTTCAGCATAGAGTAACAACATATTTAAACTACTTTAATATTAGGTGCTTTAAGACTTTCACTTAGGGGAATTTTTAAGAGTAACTTTAACTTTTCCCTGAGGGGCTCTCACATGACATGAATTTACTTTGACTCAAGTATGATTTTCAGAGTTGTCCAGTGCTTCAAACACTGTGCTTATTACAAGGACCTTAAAGAAAAGATCTCCCACCTTATATCTAAACATGCATGCAGACACCATTTTATTGACTGAGACTTAGAGATTTGTGTGTCTACCCCAGTAAGACTATACTTAATGGAATGGTGATTGTAACGCTTACTGCACTCATTTCAAGTTTGTCTAGGCAATCCACACTGTGAACAAGTGTCATTAAAACCACTCCCTGTTCCTTTATGTTGAAATTAACAGGAAAGAAGGCCTCGATTTCAAGGTGTTTGCATATTTTTTTTTTTATTTGAATTGGTCAACATCCTCCCCTGTTGGCTCCATCTACTGAGGAGACGTGAACCTGCCAAGGAAGAGGATGGACTTGGTCTTATTGTGCCTGATGAAGAAGAGGAAGGGGTGATCCGCTGTGAAGTGTTCCTCCCTCAACATACAGAATGCTACCATGCCTGCCGTGGCTGCAGCTGCCTCCGTCCCCTCCTCGTTCACCTCCACAAAGGCCTTGTGGGCCACTGTAGACAGGAAGAGTCCTGCTTCACCGTTCATACCAGACAAGTCGGCCTTCCCAGCACAGAACACATCCGTCATGCCCATTTTGGCCAGAGGATCGTTCAGCTCGTAGTCTTCCTCCAGCTTGAATTTGGGCAGGTGAACCAGGACTTCTGAGTGGATATCCATGTTTTCCCTGTTAGTCCATTCATCGAGCTTCTCCCGTGTCAGCTCTTTCTCCAGCTGGAACAAACACATACAATGAATTGACACTCTAGTTTATATATTAGGTGCTTGCTATTATTATTGTAGGTGCTTCTTAAATCGCATGATCATTGAGTTGCCGTTGTCTTATTGTCCTGTTTCTTTTATTGTGAAACATTAGTATGGGGCTGTGTTGGGCTGGGCTCCTCTGCAGAAGAAATACTAAATCACAAAAGGAAACATTTCTAGACAAATAAAGGTTACTTAAAAAAATACTATGTGGTGTTTTGGAAATTTTCTTATAGAAAGTAGACCTGAATAAAAAAAAAACAAACAAACAAAAAAAAAAAGTCACATAGAGGCAGATAAAATGAAAGGAATGCATAACAAAAAAAAAAAAAAATCAGACAAATAACAAATTTGGAGTTTAGGGCTTAAAATACCTCTTTAGTTGTTTCAAGTACAGGGGGCAAAGTAAAAGAACATTTTCCCAAGTTTCATGAAGAGAAAAACAGAGAAACATAGCCTTTCACCTGATGATTTTTTACATATCTGTGAAACATCCTGCAGTCATACTGTAGATATTGAGACTGCAGTGAAATGCTATGGCATCTGAATGACTGTTTTGTTTTTTTTGTTTTTGTTCTGAGAGCTGTGCAGGTGATGTGAAGGAGATAGGTAAAAGCCTGAATCTGAATCTCGAAATCTAAAATTACTTTTAAAATTTTGACTGAGGAAAGAAGCACATTTTACTCTTGCACTTGTTGGATATCAAGGAAACTCCACAGTCCTTTCAGAAAGGAAACAAAGTGAATGATACATCCTCGTCTCTTCTTTGGTGGCATTTGTTTCTTGGTTTTGTACCTTCAGCAGAGGATCAGAGCCGTCTGCAGTCTCCTCGGGCAGCAGGATGAACATGCTGAGCTCATCATCCACATACGGCAGCTCCAGGATTTGCAGACCCAGGTCAGGGACGTAGTTGTAGGGCAGCTTCTTCATCTGGTACATCATCTGGACTGGCTTGGTATCATTCTGACGTGCAAGAAACAGAGTTGAGACAAGATGATCAGGTCACGTTAGGAACATCTGTTTCTAGTTCTGTAGATGTTCAGCTGCATATATGACTAAGTTGATGCCTGACTTGTTTTTACATATTAGCTACTTCAGTCATTGTTCAAGTAATGATATTAAACATTTGCTGTTTCCAGCTTCTTTAATGAAAAGTGCGTTATTTATTAAAAATGGAGTTAGTTGCATGTATGTTTTGAATTCTAATCAATATTTTTTGTTTGGTAATACTACTGTGGATACAAGAGTTTAGATGTATTTAATAAAGGATGATTGAAATATTAGATTTGGATTACCATCGTCATTGATAATAATTAATAAATCATAGAATTTATATTACACTTTCCTAGATACTCAAAGAAACTTAACATGAAATGTATAAACAAATACAAAACACAGAATATAGAAATACTCAAGTCAAGACATAAGTCCTTACTTTTAATTATAAACCTACTACAAATATCATTCACAAATATAAACTAGAATGGAATGTAGACTCTATAAAATATCTGGGTGTGCAGCTGCCCAAAAAGTTGACAAACCTTTTTAATATTAAATATGGAACTCTGAATTCCAAATTAAAATAGAATATAAAGTGAAGGAATGTAATCACATTCCTAAACTTAGGCTCAAGAGTTTAGTGAGTCAAAACGAATTTTCTAACTGGACTCCTTTATCTTTTCCAAACATTGCCTGTGGAAGTGGCAGCCCAATAGTTATGGGAAAGGGATAAACTGTTGTCCCGGTTTATAAGGAACGGCAAAAAGCCAGGAAGTAAATATAAAACCTTACAACTCAAAAAAGAGCCCGGGGGGGGCGGGGCTTCCTTGCCTATATTGTCTATACAATAGATACGATATGTCTATACAATCCTAGTTATTTAAGGAGGAGGAGGAAGGAACTACAACTTGCAATGGCAGATAAGATCCCTCTCCAAGCAGTTATCTCTAATGAGACACTAATTAGGCAGCTGTTGGACAGAGAAAATCCACCTTTTTTTTTTGGCCCTCAAGATTTGGAGGCAAATTTAAAAACAATTATGCTATACACAGAAAATAACAAAATTATTAAGATGGGGTGCCTTTGATTGTGACGTTTCCCCAAACTCAAGTGATCAAAGATTTGGTACATGGGTAAAGAAAGGTGTTAGAGTTACTTTGATACACAAGGGGGCACTACAGCGTTTCCAGAATATGAGGAAAGAGGATAAATAAGAACAGCAAGATTTCTAAGGGTTACTCTAAATGCAGCCCTACTTTGAAACAATCATAAAGAGGAGGAGTAGCACATGATCTGTCAAATACAGTGGAAAACCAACTTCTCTTAGCTGGAGGGAAATTTGTTGGAAGATTTTTGTTGAATTTTCATTACCTCTAGACAAAAGCATCACAGAATAGAAGGTAATAAGAACTCCGGTTCCTCTCAGGTTTGACTTTCTGTATCGGGGCAATATCCCAAAAAGCTGTTCTCCATAAATAAAAGCTGAATGGCAATTCTGCTGGCTAAACATACAAAAAGCTTTAACTTGTAGGTGGCTGAAACCTCACACTAGAGGACTGGATAGACATTGTCCACGAAATATACTCTTACTCTTAAAGAATACAACAGGATAAATTCAATAATACATGATCAAGGTGGAATGATTTTATACAGCCCATAAGACAAGACTTCACATGAGACACACCGTGTGTATAACTTGAAAACTACCATTCCTCCAAGCTGTATTCAGTTTTTTTTCCTTTAAAGTGTACATAGTTCAGGTTAGTACCAAAAGTTGATGCCTACAAATTTAGTCAAGGGAAAAAGGTTGAGACAATCTAGAAATCTCATGTCTTCCTTATATTTAGTGTGTCCTTGCACACTTGTCACAATAGGATACATGAAAAAGAACAGGGAATAACAGAAGACAGTCAATTATTTTAATTTTTAATAGTTTGCATGCTAGTAATTTTGAAGAGAAGCACTGTGTGTGTCTTATATGCATGTGTTGACTTTCTGTGCGGAGGAAAGAAAAGGAACTAGCACGCCTGCCCCAGTTTGGATTACTGCTGTTCTAATAAAATAAAAGAATATTTTCCAGGAACTATTTGCCTTGATTTTTATTTGTGTTTCATGGGTTTATTGCTGTAATAGACCTGCACTGATCTTGAGCTTTATGTTTATGAGGAAGACTTCCTGCCACGGTAAAAAATAATGTTAGTCAGCAAAAATTGTTAATCTCCTAATTAGGTCACTAAGTTCTATTCTTTGATTGAACTCTAAACATTATGAATATACATAACAACATGAAAGACAAAGAACATGAAACAACCCTTGTGTCCTGTCCGCAGTCGCAAAAAGCTTTCTGTAATCCTACATTAAAAAAAAATTGGCACAGGACTGTTAAATTAAATCCCTGATTCCGATGTTGGATCATCTTGTGCCACACATAAAATTAAAGAATCAGCGATTATATTGAATGGCAATGTATAGCAATGGTCTTAAAGCTACTCATTGCGAGGTTTAAACTACTATTAACTACAATTAATGTCTGCGGCGGTTACAGCAGAATTTGTGATACAGCTCTTTGATACCCCCCTTAGTGGATCTGCATCCTTGGCCACATCAGACGATCTATGGGTCAACACCATCAAAACTAGCCTTTTTTGTTTCTAAGTAATGTCGCTTTTTCTTTGTTCGTGATATATACTACAACTGGCCACCAGGGGGTGATGGTGATTTTTTTTTGGCTTTGGGAGCAAACAAAAGTTATTTAAGTAAGTCACCTGGTTGATTTTAAAGGGCATCTCCTTGGTGTTTGCCTCATCAAAGCGGTTCATCCAGTTTCCCTTGAAGTAGATTGCATTAACCAGGGCCAATCTTGTCATAGTACTGACTGTTCCTGGTTTCAGAAGATCTTTAATCTTATCTGAAAGACAATACACAGAGAAGCCACTGAGCACTAATTCACAGACTTATCAAATTTTACTTTACAACTTAACTTAAATAATTGTGTGTCCAGTTAAGATGTTAATCCTCACTTTCTGTCTGTTGCTCGACCCAGCTGTTGATCTCCCCCCGGCACGCCTCTGGAGCGCCGATGAAATCGACAGCCTTCAGATCTGCATGGTAGTGCTTCTGTGTGGCTTTAAGGAAGGCCTGCAGAGAGCAGGCAATATGAAATCAACAGTGAAAACCAACTGAGAACAAAGCTCTCATTCACCATGGTGTACTGTAGAACTTAATGTAAACAAATAAATCTATAAAATCATAATAATATATTCACAATAAGGAAACCATAGTATCCAAATCACCACTCAGCAAAACTGCTGCTGTGAACAAGTGTGTTGTCTTGTGCTTCCAAAACTTGAAGAGCGATGATAAATCAGACAGAAGCTTGTTAAGAATAGCCATACAAATAAATAAAATAACAGTGCTGCATGTGCATTATATCTGCATCATCAAGCGCTGTTAAAAATAGAGACACTGCTTATTTATACACAATCCCAATTTCAATTGGAGTTTCTTGTTTAGCTCTTCAACATGACTTTTAAATGATCATTTTTCGCCCATCCAGATCCCCGAATACTTAAAACATGACACTTTTTTTGTTTTCTCTCCCCTTTATTGTATTTATTAAAAGATCTTTTCGTTCAGGATCTGGTGGAGAGCATGTCATCGAGTCGAATAAAGATATTGATTCCGTGTAAACATATGTGCCCCCCATGTTGAGTGTGAAGACCCACCGGGAGGAAGTTAGCCGTTTTCTCGCCATAAATACGGTTTGCTAGTTTCAGGATGTACGATGCAGCCGGTGAGTTGATGTCAGCGTTGAGTTTCTCGAATTCTGCATGGACGCCTTCGCTGGTGTTGAATGAGAGGGCCTGCGTGACCATTCGGAGCAGAGAGAAATTCTTAGGTTACTATGGTGCAATTTATATGTTTTTTTATTGTGGTGAAATCCTTTCACAGTCAGGTTTTGGTCCTTTATTTTTGTTATTTTATATTCTTTTCATACATGTTTGAGAAGAAGGGTCCCAGAAATGTTTTTCAAATGATCAGAAGTACCTTAAAGTAAAACACCGAGAACCCCTGATCGTCAACAAATTCATAAGGACCATAACATCAAAAGACTGTAGCGTTATTGTGTTAATCGCAAAAGCCTCTTTTTGGAGGAGTTAACATTATATATTAAATTATGTTCAATTTTGGCAGCTTTTTGAGTGTTTTCTTACTTTTGGACTAGTAGTTGTCTAAGTTTAGACTTCCATTAAACATCATGGATATTAGATCCCTGCTTGGTCGTCATGCTTTGGTCCTTTGTTTGTTTTTTTTTTTTTTTTTTTTTACTCCTGCATGCTATCATCTAATCATTCATGAAAGCCAATCAAAATCAAGCATGGAAGCCAATCAAAATTCAATAGAAAACAAATGTTCAATACCTGTTTTCCTTCGTTCATTTACATAACGCTGCAAAACAGGTTTCATGAAACAAACTGCATGTCTGCCTGTTTTTACAGCCTTCTGCTTTCAAGCACGCAGTTCCTTTATTTTTTCGTGGGTCTTGCATTGAACCAAAGTTCAAGTTTGTAGACTTCACCTGCCTGAGGACACACCTTAGATACACATCAATACCCTACTGAACTTCAGGTCAGAAATCTTTAATGGGTTGGGTAGAATGTCTGCATTTTACAACGTACGTCACTTTTTTAGTACAAGCCAGATGATAGAGGAGGCAGGGTTCTGACCTGTGCCATCTGAGCTGCTGTGTCTCCTTTAGCACCCAGGTACACCATAGCCAGAGCCGAGCTGATGCTCAGCGGGGACACAAAGATGTTCCCGCTGGGATTTGCTTGGCTCAGAGTGCGGAGCAGATCCAAGGCAAAAGCCGTGTTTGAGCTGCTGATGGCAGCCATGACTGATGACGTACAGATTTCCTGTAACATGGAGAAGGGTATCAGAAATCCCTATAGAATATATGTCAGACAGATAATATTTAAAACAAATACACCTAATATGTATTTCAAAGCAGTTTTGACATCCAGATATACCCACCATGAAGGAAAAACCTATATTCTATACCTTTAACCGTATCTAAATTTCATCATATGAAGAAATGAGAACTCAGTTCTGCTTTGAATCTACAGGTGTTTTGTTTTACTTTTTGCACTAAAATGATTTGTATATATAAATTAAACAACAAGGCCCATCAAAGCGTTTTAACCACTTTTGTTAATGAAAAACGTATCAGAGGCCGGCTGTTGTCCCTTTACCTAAAGCAGCCGATATTCTTTCCATCTGAAAATAATCTATTTGCACGTTTTATCACCAAAACTCTTTCAGTCAGATGTATTTTCCCACAAGTCTCCGGTTGTTACCAGTCTTCCAAGGTGCGTTCACGTACCCGAAAATCAATCCGTGCAACCTTCATCTTCAACGCTTCTAGCTACTGTAACATAAAAGC
>KV751399.1:308826-338072 GCA_001698575.1 Mola mola
GTGATTTTGTGCGGGCGTGTCGCACGGGCCTGTTCGTCGCATCGCTACATTACCTGGTACTGATCCCGCAAGGACTCCAATTCGCACTGCTCGCGCTCGTCAAAGAGTGAAAGCGAAATGGAAAGTCAACCGCGAGTCCGAAAATCAGCGCGTCCGCACACAGCGATGGCAGTTGACTCCAAAGTCCGCCGCTGCAGCGCATTTATACCGAGCACAAACAGCTTGTCACCTGGCTCGGTGGGTGTGACGCGTGACTGCGCGATAAATGAATGTGCAGTGACAATACGCCATTTTAGGCTTAGTGAGGAAGAACAGAATGAAGCCACACCGGCTGTAAAATAAACCTCGCGCAACGTTTCCGATCGTCCATTTGCGGCTCTTCACACTCTAACGAGCACAATTTCACTTTCTGATGCACAGTGATCGCATGGGCATGGAGACAGGGCCGCATGACTTCACAAATATGATGTTTAGGAATCCACCCCCCTCAAACAGGGCCCCATCCGCCCGGTCACACACTCAACTCTGTGCAAATACTTCATTTAAAAACAAAACAAAAAGTCACATTTGACTGATTCATTGTCTTATCCGCCTACATGTTGGCAGGTATGTCATTACTATGGGTGCAACAGGACACAATTCAAAATGGGTCACGATACATTACTGTACCAACATGTTCACAAATCAATTAGCAGCATGTTGAATGGTACTGATGTTTTACCAATAGAAATTATTATTTTGTTTTAAACTGACATTTTGAAGAACTTGACTGAGGCCATAGTCCAGGTGTCCTGTGACTCACGAAATATTTTTGCAAAATGTCTTACATTGCTGCTGCTCAGATCCAGTGAAGAAATCTAACTAATTTAATTTACTCATATACTCTAACAAAGTGCAGGTACAGTACACAACTATATCCATTTATGCTCCTTATTGCTTACAGGACAGAATTTCAGAGGAAAAAAAGTACTGTACTCATTAGCACATTGAATTAATTTGATAGCTGTAGTCAATCTCCTTAGATTCAGATTAATATTAGATTATTATTATTTTTTTTTAAAAAAGAAAAGATTGTCATTCGCTACCTAATGAAAATGTACAACAAATAAATGCTTAAATTCTTATTGCAGCTATATTATTTTGGCCATTCTGCACAAGTACTGATATTTTGTAAGCTTTGCGTAGATTTTGCTACTAATATTTTTTCCTTCAAGCAACATTTGGAATACACAACTATGTCTTGACATATTTCTACACTGCTGATGTAAATAGCATCTTAGCAGATTTCAAAGGTAGGTATGAGAGTAAACCTGGACACAGTGTTCCACACTGTGAGCTTTACGTTAATATCTTCAGATTACACAAACAAAGTACTGAACATTTTAAAGTCTGGTCATTATTAATACACTGGCTATCTTCTGAGAATTCTGACTCAAGTGAAAATTGGTTTCTTTTCATTTTTAATGGGAAACTTTAAAAGATAAACAAAGGACAGCTAATGAAGTGATTGGGAAAAAAAAGACTAACTCACTTTAAATTTTACACACAAATCATAAACCACCGGGTGTTTACTTTTGTTGTTGTAAATCTCTTATTTAGCTGAGGGTAGCAGGTGTTTTTTTTGTTGTTTTTTTTTGTTGTTGTATCATTATTTATTTAGGCTCTAAAAAGAGATTGCAAAAAAGTAGATGCCCCTTTGAAACATTTCAGGTCTGGTGATTTACTGCGTAGAGATTAAATCTTGTCTCCACTCCTCATGGTGGCATGTATACAGTACACTGTATACAGTATAGCCTTGGAAAACACTGACACATAATAAACATTTCTGATTCATGGCAAACCCTAGACTCCTGACCGGACTGTTGCATAAGAAGGTTCCTAGGCCGTCCCTTACGTCTGGATTTTAAAATATCCTCTCTGTCTTAATCTCTACAATAAAAATGTGTTTCGCCTGTTTTTGTTTTTGTTTTTCTTTGAACAAAACATGCAATGCTGCTAAATGCAGCAGTTGTAAATGAAAAGTAAAACGAATGTGTATCAATTGAATCATTTCCGAATAAATCTGACTGGAATTGAATATATATACACTAAAATAAAGAAATATCCCAATTTTAAGAAATTAAGAAAGAATAAGTAGATTAAAATCTGTGCAAGGAGTTGATGCCATCATTGAATAGTCAATACATTTTGGTGCTCAATACTTCAAATAAATTCTCTCAGAAGCTATCGATGAGTCTTGATCGGGTTTCTTTAATGTCTAAATGTACTTAATTGCATTTGATTGCATTGCATTAAGTGCACTGACTTTCTTCAGCACACTTTTCCCTCACAGAGAGTCAACAATAAAATGGTTAAACAATAGCAAATAGAATAGAAACTTCACATTTTTAATTAGTAAGGCATAAGTAAATATCTGTGTTTTTTTAACATGCAAATGCGTATGGAAAAATAGCCATTTACATTGATTTTAGGGGTGGTGGCAGCAGTGGTGCGAAATCAGCATTAAAGTTGAACAAATCCCATCAATGCCCTGCAACCTGTCTTCCACTAGGGGGCGCCAGAGAATTGTGCGGTGCCAGTCAAGATGACTTGATTCCGTTTTTGAACTGACTGATCTCAGTGCACACTTTATGCGTCTAAATATTATAAAACTGTCAATGGTCTCACACACTCAAAGAAAGAATGAAACAATTTAAAATTTTGCGCGTGTATATTTGTTTTATTATTTTCTATTAAACTGTGCGCTGTGAAATGTACACAAAAACTTTTTTGTGCACCTATGTTTTATTTTTGTCATTAAACTATTTCAGACTCAGTCAAGTGAACGTGGTTACCATCCATTCACTGTTTTGGATAGATTGGACCGCAAATCAGTAAATTGTGTTTTTCTTTGTTAGCCGCTTTTTTTATTTTAGTTGTAAGGTCTGTATGTTTTTTTATTTTAATGTTTGAAATTGTGGTGTTTTTTTTTCAAATTCTTCTGTAAATGACTACATGAGATATCTTATTTTCAACTCATGTACATAATATTTACATTTCAATTTTTTTGCATGATGTTGAGAGAGGCAGGATGTCCAGCTTGTTCTCCCCTAAACACCCCCCTGAGTGACTGGGGAAACTCAGTCTCTCTCCTCTGAGGTGTTCTCTTCTTGAAGTTGACACTGGCATTTCCATTAGCAGCAGCATCCTTCCCCCCTGTCAACATGGTCTGTTATCACAATGCCCTGATCCGTTCACATACTTGTCATCCATGCCATCTGTGGGGGGAAAGTCAACATGGAAACAGAGATAAACTCGCAGCAGTTAAAGACAATATCAGACCTTACGTGAAAAAATCAATGTGTGTCCAATGTAAAAGTACTTCTCATGGATTGATGCACAGCTAGCAAAAATGATTTGTTTGCTTGACTGATGGGTTAGTCTTACTGATGTATTAAAATATGCTAGTTGTCATTAACACACGTCAGTTTGAGAGTGGTAGCTGGGTCTAATCGTCCATTTTACATTCACAGCTCATGCCTTTAACTGATAACAAATTCCATGGTAAGAAACAAGTCTGTTCAAAGTATTACATGCAACAAGAAGGAAGAAGGCTTCTTGACAGACCATCAGTGTTAGACTGTGAGTGTGTGTGTGTTAGGGGGTTGCTCATACTTTTGTCCTTCTGTGGGTACATGAAGGACGCCCTAACGAATGGCCCCTACCCACAGTTAAACAGTTAACAACTGGCTGGGGCCATGGCTTACAATTACTAAACAAATAAAGCCTGTATCCCCTAAAGCCTGCCTGCTGGGCTGTGGCAGCCGCGGCACAGAAGGTATCAGCTGGGAAAACATCTGAATAAGGTGGTGTTGTGGAAATGCAACATGATGAGGTGTTCCACAATGTTTGCTGTCAATGTAAAGCCAAGGTCTAGCAGCTTACCTGTACTGAATATGAATTTACGGGACATTAAATATAACTGATCCAAACTATGAGTTGTCTTCAGTGTTGTGAATGGATAAAGCCAGAGGCTGGTCATTTAGTTACCGGCCTTAAATTTTAAAGCTTAGTAAAGGAAGCTGTTTAAAAATTTGGGAAAGGTGACTGAAGTGGAAAGACTGACAGCAACTTTGCACTTGTGTAATCAAATGGGTATATATACCGTATACATGGCTTTGTTTCAAATAACAATATGGTAAATTATGTGTTGAACTCTAATAGGTAAGTCACTTGCATGAGTAATGCCAATCATGGAGGTACAAATTCATGTGCATAACTTCCTCACTTTTGTCCCAGCTATGACAAACAGGGCGGGGGGGTAAATTACACTAGCACACCAAAGCACACAGTAGTCATGACTACAACAGTCTTGTTCTTGGAGTACCATTGAGAGTTCAGGCACATGGTCAATTTACTGCACACAACTGGGAAATCAGCAAACACCACTATTTAAACCTGCCGTGATTACCTGAGTAAGATTAGTAGATTATAGTGGAAGCAGCTTTAGAAAAACAAGTCCCAAGAGCAATATTCATAACCTCCCTACTACAAGCTCAATACTACTACTACTAGCTTTTAGGGTTGACTAGATATAGAAAAGAACCCAAATTAACAAATCAGACAAAAAAATAACACCACAGCATGAGCAGCCATTGGACCACTAATGCTCTGCACTGAAAAAAGTAAACCAAATAATGTTTTATGATACAAATATTAAGATACATGTTACAGTTGCAGTTGCTTTGCACAGTTGCTTTAAATGTCTGGTACAACTACTTTCTTATCGACTACTACCGACTATTGACTAATGACCAGCTAGATGTACCTCCATGGCGACATTGACATGACTCAATCACATTGTGCGAAAAACTACAGCCACTCTAAGAAGATCCTCAGGGGTGCAACGTGAAGGTATAATTCCAGCAACAAATATGTCTGTTCTGTCAAACGAGGCCCATCAAAAGTGTTGAGCATCCTATTATAAATTAAGCTTAAGCTAAAAGACAATATGTTATTTTGCAGTATAGATCTTAAATCCAGCCTATCAATGACTTAAAACAGGACATTGGTAAAGAGAAACTTTTCTGTCACTTTAGTTGTTATCACATTGATGACATCTGTTCGAGTGTTCATTTTTCTGATCACTGGATTTTAGTTTGTTGTCGACTGCTTCAAATGTCCTGATTAAAAGCTCGGCCCCATCCGTGATTTAATAGAAGAGGTGTGTGGGTGAAAACTCTTTATTAAGGCTACACTGCCTCATCCCTACACACTGAATGATTTCACCGGCACAAGATTGTATTGGGGATATTTTGGCTTCATTCTTGTACACTGGGAGGAAGTGAAGATGTGTTGTTGATTTTTATTTATGTCATTTCTTTTAAGCAATCACAATTTTCTTAGGGAGTATTTGTTTTTGTAATAACAAATTATTGCAAAAAAATTCACAATATCAACTTAAAAGGTGATGATAAATTATGTCACTTTTGGTTTACAAGACTTTGTTGACAAGGTTTCACCGACCTCGGCATACAGACAACATTTTTCTACATTTCTGTTTACATTTACATTCTAATATATAGATGTGTGCAGTATTGAGCATATTCAGATGTGTCTTCAGCAATTGTTTCCTCTTGCATCTAGTTTTTATGCTAAAGAGGGTAACCTTGTCTAGGCTTAATCTCCCCTCCGGTATTCTTCTAACAACTTTTGGCCAGCAAATCAAAGTTAACAGCTAACAGACAAACACATCTTTTATATTTCTGCCATAAGAAGGAGTTGGCAAACATTGTACACACTCGGCAAACACAAAGGTAAATTCATTTGCAGTCATGCTTAGTCTCTTCCAGATTTTATTTAGGCAGACAAAGGCTCAGATAATCTTGACTTTACCCCTGATATATACTCATCTCCATCTTCTACTATTAATGACTACTGATTGAGGATTATATGGGTTCATCTTAATGATCTTTGTTTTTCTCACTTGGATATTCATTTCAAGCTGTGACGCAGATGCTGTAAGTTGGTTATAATTTTCTTAAATGTTATGGTGATGACGCACGAGTAAACTGATGTCATCAAAAAACCATAGATCTTTAAGTGATGAGGTAAGTGTCCATTAAATACCATAGCTCTTCTCCTTGATTACTTTCCTCATTAGGCAGTCCAGAGAATGAAGAAAAGGCAATAGCATACATTCCCGTTTAACTCCTGTGTCATTTGGTTGCCACAAATCAACTTGCACTTAATGTCCCTGTACAGCATTTGAATTCAACAATTTTCACAGGAACGCCTTATCCTTTAAAAACTCTCTAGAGGGTTTTGTCAGTACATACTGTCAAAGGCTTTTTCAAAATCCACAAAGAACACATAGACACTGTTGTTCTGTCACTTATTCAGTACAGTCAGTCAGTACGGTGTCTGCAGGACTGTCCTTTTCTGAAGCCAGCCAATTTTGTTATTGCGTATCCTAAAATATCCCTGCTGACATTGCTCTTCCTTCAACGAACAAAGTTTAATGTCATGCTGTCGTCAACTGGTGTAAGGTGATGCTTGTGTTCAAGCAGTTTTATGGCCATGTGTACAAGCATGAGTACACTGTCAGGCCAGCATTTGGTATCGGTCTTGTATTGTTGCATCCTCGGGTATTCTTCTGTACACATAACAACAACAACTAATAATATATCAACTTCCGGCAAGCCTGCATGCTCATAAAGCAATCCTGCGTAGAGTCCTATCACAGAGGATAGTACAGCCTTTGATCTAAATGAATGAAGAACTGCACAGAAACGGTTAACAGGTCTGGTTATGAGTTTACAAAGCATGCATTGTGAGAACAGGTAATATCAGATGCAGATATCGTTTAAGGTGGAGAGTTGCCTTGAAGTTTATTCACAAATGAAAATATATAATATGCAAAATGCAAATCAACTTGGATGTGAAATATGCAGGCAGAGGGGGGCCTTGCCCAACAAGGCCAAGACTTTCCCTCAGAGTGGCACAGAGCTCGAAATTGTCTTTGAGCTGCACTCAAAGTTCAAGTTATTTCATCTTTGATATCAGTTGTCGCGGGTCTTTCAAAGCGCAACAATGAAATAACAGCTGTGTGCAGGGTATAGCCGAAGCATCACATGCAAGCAGGGAAGGGAAAGAATGATGAAGAAAAAACAAAAGTCTGTTTTCAGTGTTCATTTAACCCTGGAACAGTGTTCTCCACTGCATTTTAAAGTGAAATTCTAAGTGCCAATGTTTTGTATCTTAAGTCATTAAGCATAATTTATCAGTCACACTTCTTTTATACTGTAAATATTAATTCAGCAGCTAGTGTGTACAGCAAATGCCTTCGGAAATGCCACTGTCACTGCAGGAAATGCTGTAAAAGGCAGTGGTCACAACAAACTGGACATTCAAACCGCTTTCCTAGTCTATTTATTTACCATTCCATCATCACTTACTATACTAAGCAGTAAAACCACAAATGCGCTGCGATTTCTGGACATGAGATCATGTGCGTGTGCTTTACTGACCATCACAATCCTCCATGAATAAGACTCAGGTCAAAGCAAACATGGGTGTTCTCAATTCTGTCCACTGATGAGAGTAGCCTCCGCAGCCACGGTCAGCTGGCGTGCCAGGCTCATTGTGTACCAACACAGCTGTGACCTTCTCAGGGATCATCAGGGAATCTGCCTTCCTGATTGAGATTCCAGGTAAGATTAAACGCGGCCCCTGGACATGTGTGTCAAGCGCACAGCGTGTCACCCGTCAGCCTCCGGAGTGTGCGACTTCAACTCTCGTGTAGCCAATGCCTGAAAGATTTACATTTCATGGGGTGTCGGTGCCATACCAAAGAAATTGTGCTAAGATACATCTTTGAGATTCTGCACCAACCATACCAGACGGTAGACAGTGCATTCTGTACAGGCTGAAAATACCTTGCCATAAACGCAGCTCTTAAAACTGACCCGACTGTATGCAATGTTTCACGACACGCGTCAGCTTCATGACTACTGTTTTGGAAACTGTGACCGGGCTTTCTCATAAAATAAATGATTACAAAGTTTGTATTCTTATGAGATTTTTGGATACTATTATCACTATTATCGCCACAGAGTACGTACGAGTATGTGGCTACATATTATCCCACAATGTTTTGTATTTTATATGCCATTTCTGTAGCCATCAAGAGCAGGTTAAAGATAGGTATGCTTAATTCTAAAAATGATCATTTTCAGTTAAATTACCTTCATGTATATTAATAAATTACATTTTAGATGTATGATGATGTAATAAACTATTGTTAAACGCGATAGACTGTTAAAAAAAAAAAAATCTATCATGTAACGTCATAACTTTAATTAACGGGGGATTTTGGTCTTTAGGCCAAAACTGTATGTCATAGCATTTCTATACGTGCGTGTGGTAAAAACAGGTGGTGGTAGTTAGGTCAGTCAGCACCTGTCGCCTAACTGGGTTATCATATGTTTTAAAAATAAGAAAAAAGTTCAACCAATAACATTATATTTACAGATAAAACTAAAATTCATGTCAATGTGCAGTACGTTACATTTCGGGGCTAACCTGAGTGTCCGGCACACTTTATCCTATCTTTCAGGGAGCTGTAGGGTGTTCATGGAAGCAATACCTTTGCGTGGCCTTATTGAAATTTATATTTACAAAAGGGAATGTACAATATTTTTTGGAATACACCTAATCCATGTCATTGTACTCTGTGTTGTCATGTTTCCCGTGACAAGCTTTACTATTGTCCAATAGTAATCTAATTGAGTGTATACTAAATATAGTATAAGCGAAATACAAACATTTGGCCCAAGGCGACACACTTGCACAGATGTAAAGCACTGTTAAACCCTATAGCAACAGGCACGAGTGTAACCAATTAGCACAAAGACAGGAGGTAGAAGAACAAGAGGGTGAGAGAAGAGTGAGGAAGGATTCAGTGTCATGTCCTAAGACTCAGGACTGAGCTTACTAATGGAAAGGTCAGAGCAGCAACAGATAATGATAATAGATACAACAGACGATAATGAGACAATCCCGTGAGGGGCTGGTGCATGGGAGAAACTTGTTTCACGTCAAAACGTTACTTATTGTTGGTGAAATTTGACACCACCAAGCAATTAAAGCCGTGGTTGATAATGCTGGGGAAACAGAGAGCGTGATCTAGATATGTAATTAAATTACACAACCCCAAAAAATACCACCCCCTCTATTTAAGCCTCCAAAAACAGCTAATATTAATATAACGAATGGAGACAACATAGCAATTGTTTGAACATGCAAACCAGCATGTTTGATAGCAAACATCTGCACCTTCTCTGCTTTTCGTGTCAATGGATTGGTAGCTTTAGCAATATAGCTGTCTAGTCTGGCCGAGTATGCGTAGATAGGCATCCATGTTGGCAGGCTGGCCATCATATCAGCTAAACGGTAATGGATTTCTCTCACAAGTTTGTGAATATTGGACTATGACAATCATCTCTTATGTTGCTCTATGTTTACCTGTGTGGGCAATAAGCAACTGTTTGCCAAATGTTTGCTATAATAACTAGAAAAGTGGTAAGATATCATTCCTGTGTTTAAAGCTTGTTTCCACCATTTTCCCATGGACAAGGAACCAGATAGAGTCCATTTAAACAAAAATAAGGAAGATATTTTTAAAACCCCATCTGTATCCTTATTCCTTCACCTTTTCGGCCCCCTGCCTCCCCATGACATGTCTCTCTCTATCATCCCTCCTCTTGAAGAGACACATGGCACTCAGACATACCACTCATTCCATTATAACAAGCTACATTCCCTGGAACACTTCCTCTCCTCTGTCCCTGCTTATGATCCCCGGGTCCAAGTGCAGACCCCCTCCTCTTACACACCCTCTCTTTCCTTCACAAGCCCCCCCCCTTCAGCGCTTATCCCTGGGCATCTGTGGTTCTCAGTCCAGAGAGCCACAAGCAGCCAGAGCTTTCCATTGAGTTAACCCTTCTGATCTGTCTGTCTGTCTGCTAGCTGCATTGGATCAGTTTGTCCCTGGTGCCTGGTCTCTGTAGGGAGGTAGAGCGCATCCAACACCAGGAGCTGAATACATACACCAGCGAAGGAAGGCAACCCTCCATCACACCCATGAAAGACATGGGAGGAAAGGAGAAGAACATTTTGGTGATAACAAATGCGCCCGACTACCAAGGGTGAGTCTTTTCTTCTTTTATGGTGACAGATTCCTGTACAGCCATGTGACAGCCATGGCTGTAAAGGAAACGTTGCAATGTTATTTCATGATTCTATTTTCACTGGCCCCTTATTGGAATACTTCGAGACATAGTCAGCCTGCCTGCACTAACCATTTGTGTTGTTCTTTAGAAATGCAAAGCAATCTTAAACTTCCATAATGACCATGTTTCGAATTCTAACACCGTTCTTGCCCTATGGTATCACTTACACTCAGTGCAAGGTGCCACTTGTCAAGTTACCCAGCACACTGATTAATTAAGTGCACAGTATCTCAAGGCATGGTATATAATCATTTTTGACAAAACATTTTTTTCTCATTATCCATTAATTATTTAAATTGTAAATACATTTTTTATTTTAAAAAACGCTTTTAAAAAATTAGCATACTTGGTATGTGGATGTGGAATAGCTCAACAAACTGCAAGTGCAATGAAAAAAAATCCCCTTTTCTCCACAGAGCAGGACAATCATTCAATATGTTATAGTTTATTTAGATCTTGAATTATTGCTGAGTCATACATAAATTTGGTCCAAAGCAGAATGCAACGCTATCGGTTGTGCACTAAAATAAGTGCTCGGCTTTGTTCTTGGCAAAATGAAAAAGTACATTGAGTTGCAGCTCTACAGTTACACTCCTCTGCAGAGGTTGCTAAGCTGTTGTCAGTGTGAAGGACTGGAAGGTTTGTGGGGACCAAACATGTCTGTTCAGGCACAAATGACACATAATCTGTATGTGCATGGTGTATAGAATGTGTACATCTATGTAAGTGTATATGTATCTAAGAAGCCTATACCCTCTATACTCTCTGCATGTGTATTTAAAGTGCGTCGATTGTAAGGATCTTGTCCAAGATAACATCTAAGTCTGACTATTTGTGGCACTCCAGATATAGAGGGTATGTTTTACCATGACTTGACTTTAAAGCTGCAGTGAGCTGGCACACTGGAAAGGGGGGAATACCAAGTTTAGAAAAAAATAACCCTGTTGGTCACTTGATATTATCCTGTCAGGCTTTCAACATGCTCAATTTGGTGCCTTTCATTTTGAACATTTAATGATTTTCTCTAATTTCCGGTGAGATCGGCTACATTTAGACAGTGTGTGTCCTTTAGCAGAGGGAATTTTAAGGAATAAACTTGAAGCACCTTTGGGAATATTTTGACCTCTCTTACTTTGTTAAGACCAAAGACAAATTTTGTTGGATTGATGACGCTCTGTGATATCCCCCTCCACACATACTCAGAGACACCACCACACACATTCCTGTGGTTTATAGGCTTTGATGGCTGTTTCCATGCAACTACTAAACAGGACATCAGAGGCCCCTGAGAGAAATAGAACCATAGGGTGAGGATCTTGCAAGTCGAGGCAGCCCCTCCTACTCAGGACATCTTGGACTAAACCCTCTGTCCTGGTTTGATACTTAAAAAGGCCCCTCGTCTGCCTTGTTGCTGTCTCTGTTTTCACCTTCACACGTGACAAACAAACTCTAGCAGAATTAGGCCTTGGATTACTAACACACTTTTACATAAGTGCGTACTCTATACTATACGCGAATGTCTGGACAACGTGTATGCAACAGGCCCCCTGTCTCCGGAAGCCATTCACCGTTATCTTAGCTGAGAGCGATAGATGTATCTGTTTACAGAGGAGTTGATGGACAAAGCAGAAGCTGAGAAGCTTTTAGATATTCATTTCAGAATGTCCTACATGAAATGTCGACAAGACAGTATTCATTTATGCTGACTTATTACGCAATATGCAAAATTGGTTGTTGCACAGGTCAGATAAGGACTGAAAGAGACATGCATATTTATATACACATACACAAATGTACTTATATATACTTTATATCGCTAAAAAAAACTAAAAATACAAATGTATGAATGTCTACACATAATTTTATATACAGTATATATGTATATATACACACACACACATACAGTATATATTCCTTTTTTTAGGGTTTACAGACGACTCGTATTCTTTGGTTAAAGATACTCAGCAATGTGTTACCCAGTATCCTACCTAACCTATTCTAGTTTAACCTTATCAGTTGAGTTAAGAAATGGTTAACCTCTGTCAGAAGTAACTCAACTCTTACATTATCTCATGTCTCACCATGTGTATTTCAAAAACATTTACCAACATATCACAAGTCATTTTTTACATATTTTCCATTAAAGAATGGAAAGTAAAGTTGCAAACAGCTGTTGACAATCCAAAAAAGTAAATGTACTAACTGCTTCAAAAGCCACATTTTCTCATTCTGCGTAAGTAAAATGATATACAAGTTCCAGTGTGTTTGACGAGTGAGCAAAGGAGTACTGAAGAAGATAGCTTTCAGTGTTTCTCACGATTTCTCATCTGAAGGAGAAATTAATAACCACGTTTCATATATGGAACCAATGGTGCAAAGTAATCAAATAAATGTCACAGAATAAAATTTCCAGTATTTGCTAAAGAATCTAAATGTATCTAAAATGTCTTGGTGAGTAAGCGGTAGAAAATGAATATACTCAAGTAACTGCAGGTACCTCAAAACTGTACTAGTAAATTAAGTTATTCATAGTTAAATTGATTTACTGAGGATATTTTAAGTGTAAGAGCTTTGATTTAGTTTTTATTACACTCTTTATGACCCTAGTACAATTTTGTATCCCTTACAGGACACAGAAGAGTGACACAGAGGAATGTGCTGTCACCTGTTGTTACCATCTTTCATAGTGTCTCTGTTTTTAACACTCTTCATTGTCCCCTGTGTATACATTGTAAGATTAGCCTGATACAATAAACCCACAGCTATCTCCAGACTTTGACTCAACATTTGATCACAGCCATGAACTTGTTGAAATAAGTCTACAAAAGCAAAAAAAAAAGAAGTCCTGATTGTGTGTGTTATTTATTGTTATTTTGCTATTTTTGTCAACACTTAATTTACAGTATCCCTGTTCTATCCCCAGATAGCGAGTAAAATAGATTTCAGGATATTTATTTCCTGGTGTGAAGTCTCTTCTCTTATACATGTCAGACATTTACATTGGAGCCATTTCTCTTTATTTGACAACACAATTACATCTATTAGAACTTTAAATTATTTTATCCAGCACCGGATGATGAAAATGTATAAATATAATGATTAATTTAATCACCCTCGTCTTCTTTACACAATTTGACATTTTTCACAAAATGTTGTAAATTAAGTTTATAATTTTAGATATTTTTGTGATTTTCCAAAGTCTTTATATTCTCTTTTGTAAATTTGTTGTTTTTCAATCACCGCTGCAAAAATGTTATGATGAAATAGAGAAAAAAGTATTCTAAGCTCATATACTTAATAAATACCATAATAAATCTGTTGTAGTACAGAAACCGAGCAACTGAACGTTTAAAATGACATTCAGATTTCAACAGTTGCACTGTTTTGGTGTTACTAAACCTCTCTGTTGCATTGATCATGACATATTGATCAACTGCACAACATTGATTTAAGTCTTTACTGAGTAGTAGAACCTTCTCTGTATTAGCTGGCAATGTCTCCTTTGCCTCTTCCCTTGTGGTGTTCCTCAAGGGTCTAGTTTTGGACCTTTACTGTTTTCTTTCTACATGTTATTGCTTGGTAAAGTTATCAACAGCAACATTATTTCTTGCATTTTTTGTGCCAACAATACCAAAATCTATTTGTGTGTTGTGCATAAGGCCCTGTATATCTAGAAATGTACTAATGCTTAACCATGGCAAAAGTGAAGATGTTAAGATTCAAATTACACAGGGATTGTATAAATCAGATGTCGGCCTCTCAGTGTTTCCTGTACACACACATTCAGTGCGTATTTTAACAATATCACTAAATCAGCTATCAGTCAAATATGAAACTTTAGTAGTGCAACTCCTAAAATTAAAATATCATCCATGATTTTTGCCCCCCACGACCCCTAACAGAATAACCGGTAGAAAATGGAGTGAGTATACAGTGAAATATTTAGTAATACGAGAAATACAAGATTTTTGTAAGTATATTTTTTTCAATTTAAGGTGTAAGTCCCAATTATGAAATATATAAACACAGCTCCTGTATTCTCACCTCGTGAGAGATGACTTTATTAATTCCCATAGGGAAATGAATTCGTCAGAGCAGATGTTCAGGGACATGAAAGCTCCAAAACTGTGTATTTCTATGATTTGTAATCATTTGATTCATATTTTTTGACTACATATTTGTCTATTTTGTAACTGCACAGTGCATTGTCTATTACTGATATGATTATTACTATTATTATTAGTAGTAGTTATTATCATTATTATCATCTTGTGGAATATATGGAATTTTAGTAGTCATGTGAACAATGCAAACCTTCCCTATGTTTTCACTGTTCGTTACTTAATTAAATACACAGTCCTCAGGGTCTTCATGCTTCATTGCCACTTTAAGAGGACTGCGACACATGAGGCTCCTCCTATAAGTTACATGGAAGGATTATGATGGAGAAGAAAGATAGGTCCCCCCCCCCTTGCAGTTTTCTGGAGGGCGATTACTAAGGACAGCCAAGCAAAGTAAACATGCACAAACTTCTGTATTACATGAAGTGACACACTGGCTATTTGCACGCATGCACACGTAAAACACAATTGCATACCCTACACAATACCATTATGTTACATTGTGGTTAAAGCAATCTGTCTGGCAACACAGATCCTACCTCTACTGGCTTTTCAGTGAAGGAAGCTTTCCATTTCTAGTGATAGCATGCCCCTTTCCCGCTCCAAGTACTAGTGAACACCCAAAATAAAGCCGTTCAAAGTGGGTGACACAGGGTCAACCAGTCTCCCTGCAACATTAAGGCTCTCCAGGGCAGTGAACCTTCTCAGCTCCAGACGACAGCATCAAAACAGGCATGAGAGTTCTTCAAATCACCAGTTTTAAGTGGCGTGGGTGGTGGTAAGGTCAGACATCTGTCATGTCAGTGACTGGTGTAAGAAGTACACAGCTCATTTACTTCTTCCCATGTATAATCAGTAAAATACCACTCTGTTCTCAGATACTGGTATTAAAGTTAAAACTATAGGACAAGAATTATTGTAGTAATAGTATATAGTCTATAAAACCATTAATACTCGCACCTTAGACTGTACTTAGTAGTAGATGACAGACCTTACTATAGCTGTGCCACAAACCTGCAGTTGTTTATTGCACTGGTGGGGTGTGGGGTCCCTTGAACTTCTTCGTAGGGTTCCAGGGGTTGCCAGCACAGTGGAAAATTTGATTTCCATTATATTTCCAAGTTACAGAAGTAACAGAGTGAATAGCTAATCTCATCACCTCAGGGTCTGTGGTCAGTTGTGTCAGTTTAAGGGTTCCTGACAATAAAAAGCTTGAGAACCCCTGACTGACTCCTCTCCACAAATATGCACCTTCTTTTTGAGTCGTTAGCAATAACAATACAAATGAATAAAATTAATTGTGTAGATGTATATATTGAAAAATAATCATGTAAAATAAATCAATGTTGTGACAACTGTAAATAAATCATCAAATATAAAAGGGCCAACATAAGAAACAGCGACAGGTGCATCCTTGGCCACGCTTTCAGTTTAAGATCTGGAGTTGAAATTCTACCCTGCGAAGGCCCCCGATGCTAAAGAACAGCCCTGGCTGCTACATAAGGTCTGCAGCATTACGGGCTCATGCACCGGGCTGAAACTACAGACACTCTCTGACCTCAGTAATTGTCAAGCAAAGGCTGAACATTTACACTCTAGGGGTATAAATATCCCCAGTGATCTTCCATGACTCTCCCCCCTGAGGATCACCAGGTAGCGCACAGCAGAAAGCCAGCTGTCGCCAGCAGGCGTCAGGGTGGATTTCTTCACCACATCACTCATCCCATTTGGATCTGAGATCCGACCGCTACTACTGGACTACTATGGAGCACATAGAATGTGCTGCTAGTTCAACAATGTAGACGAGATTTGGGCAATCCATTATGCAAGTTTCCTGTGCTGCTTATGGCTTCGCGGAATTAGGAAGATGAAGGCGCAAAAGAGATATTTGATTCACTACAACTAAACAGTTCTTTAGTCAAATGATTATTTATGCTGTATTGCAATTATGATTATAATTGAAAATAATTTCTTTATTAATTTTTTTGAACGCTTGTATCAGTTGAAATAGTTTAAGGTTATGTCCAATAATACATAATACACAGCATCCAAAAAAGTCCAACTTCATTTCAGCTGTAATTGTGATAAAGAAATTACCTACATACTTTGTCATAATTCGGGCTGCAAGTTTGTTTCATTCAACACTTTACATTTAGAAATTAATAATATATTTTGTTCTAAAGATATCAGAAAATATTTATAAAAGGGGGTCACAGTTTTCCAGCCCCAGGTGCAAAGCAACCTAACTGTATGTCCTAAAAGATGTAAAAGAAGAATTTCAAAATGAATATTTTGTTTATGAATAAAGTGGTTTGACCTTAGTTTTCGGTTGATTCCGTCCACACACCGTTTGTCTTGATGGTGAATGTAATGACATATGTACTGTAATGTGTAATGTAATAATTAAAGACACTCAACAGCTTGTTGTAATTTCAGGTCAGTCAAGAAATCTCTGTGTAATGACTCCGTGTCTGGCAAGAAGAATGGAAAAGCCCCATCATTTGCAATCCCCCCACCGATACCCATGTCCCCAATCATTGAAAAGATGGAGGGGCTGAAGGACATCCGCAACCGCAGCAACAGCCTGCGTCTGGGCCGACTAGCCTTCTACCGGCACCTGGAGAAGGTGGAGACCATGCGTAGCTTCTGGGAGCTCAAACATGTGGAGCTGGAACAAGGAAAGCAGCAGGTAACTTACTGTTTTTATTCTCCTCACTCTTTACCACACAGAACAACTGTCACTTCCAGCAACATGCAATTCTGTTTTCATTTTGCAATTTGATAGACGTTCAGTAGTTGAAACCTTGCCTGCCTGTAGGGTGAATAAAACAAAAAATAAATGCTTTTCGCAGACATTTATTATAAGAATAAATATATGTATTACAGCGTCAAATAATATATGTTTTGGTTATGGTACAAATCCATTCTTTTTTATTAACAATTAATTAGCAATCAACTAGCAACTGAAATAATTGGAATTCTAAACTTTTTAAATCCATCATAAACTCTTTCTGTGTCTATCTTTGTAACAATGTTGTGCCTCTGATGGCATTACTGCCAAGTGTTCAACACAAACCACAATCAGTTCAAGGGAACGAGGAAGGAAGCTGACACACTATCCTGGCTCATGGCACCTGTCTGTAGACACAACATGCTAAGACAGGTGGAATCGTGCTCAGCAAGCTCAATAGAGGGAGCTAAAGGTCTTTGCATGTTTTTTTATTGCCGGTTTGAATGACCCTCCACAGAGTGACACGCACACACACACACACACGCACACACACGCACACGCACACGCACACGCACACACACACACACACACACACACACACACACAGCCCGAAATAAATCTTTGGCACGCAACCCTAGTCGCCACAAGATGGCGTTCCTGGGTAGGTTGTTCATTTAGAGAGCAAATACAGGGGTCTCAGGGGGGGAAATTAGTGACAGATAATGTCAGTAACAGTGACAAAGCAAAGGCATGGCAGTGAAGTGATCATTATCTTAATTTCAATTTTCTGTGACAGGATCAATTCACTAAAACCCCATGAAATAAACCTATATAAGAGCTACATGAGAACCTCTCTTTTACAGTATGTATGATCTCTATAGAGAGCCCAAGCTTATTCATCTCATGAGCTACTTGCGAGAGAAAACAAATTACAAAAATGTTCACGTCACATGGGAATTTGTTTTGTCTATTGTTTTAGTTTGGTCCCAACTATAAACCAGTTCTTTGAATGTGGCCACCCGGCAGCACTCAGGAAGGTGTTTCAATTACATGGGACTGGAAGCCTCATTTGAAATTCACCACCCTCAGCCAAGCATAGTGCACATTGAACAACACTGTTACCTGCCTCTCTAGCTGCTGCACCTGGCTGCACCTGTCCTTATATCAGCTCAGCTTCTCTGTTCTCCATCCTCCAACTGCTACAGCTGATCCACAGTGCTGTCGTAAATATGCTGGCGCTGCTCTCTGCAGAATCTCCTCAGATTCCTACTAAGGGATATTCTCCCTCTCAAGGGTCCTGCTATGTAACTCCTTTGACCCTTGAACCCTCCAAGCTGTTGCTGCTTGTTAAATAACTTTGGATCGCTGTGCTCTTAAAAAAAGGTTAATTTTGCCTTTTTTAATTCAAATGTCATTGTGTGGGTTTTAATAAAATGATGTTGTTTCGTGTCAAAAACAATAAGGCTACCAATCTTCCAGAACTGGTGCCATGGTCCAAGTCCTTCATACTGTAAAATGACAGTTCAGCATGGTAGGGTGCTTTGCAAGACTGCAGTGGTCACATTTCTTTCTCTGGTATAAATCACACACAAAAAGGCACTTATAGTCCAAAAAAGAAACTCTGCTGACCACAGAAATCGAGAAAAGCTAGACATCTTTTTCGTTCGGCTGGTGTATGCTAAATACACCATTTTGGCAGGCTGCAAGGATACACCGATGGAAATTCTGTGCCAATACCTATCGTATACCAATATTTGAGCTAAAAATTTGGCTTATTTTGGTACATTTAAAGTTTAGATGGAATATTAAGCGATTCCACAAAGTAGTGACCACAGAAAAAGGATGCTGCATCAGCGCCAAAGTAATGCATTAATTAAAAGAGTACACCTGCGTCTGGATCACTAGACTTCCCAAACATCCGGATTTATAGATTCCACAGACTCTGGGACTCATGGATGTTAAGTAAACTGTTATTATCATGTTGTTGTGTTCTGTACAAGTGACATCTATTGCACGTCTGTCCGTCCTAGGAGGAAGGATCCCTCCTCTGTGGTTCTTCCTGAGGTTTCTTATTTTCCCTGTTCAGGGTTTTTTAAGTTTTTCCTCACCCGGTTCGAGGGTCTAAGGGCAGAGGGTGTCACATCTGTACAGTTTGTCAAAGCCCAGTGAGATAATGTGTAAATTGTGATTTTGGGCTACACAAATAAAATTTGATTTGATTTGATTTGAAAAGTAATTATATTATTGGCCATCAAAACAAAACAACACTGCTACTGACAACCTGAAAATGTAATAGTGGACCTGGTAATTGTCCAATTTGAAAACCGAAACATCTTTAGCACTTGTGTTTTTTTGTTAGCTGAGACAAGAAAAGGACACCATTCCAGATGTTTGTGTACATTTGCAACTGTGCATGCAGATGATTTTGTTGGTTTGTTGGTAGAGGCAAAGTGGCTGCCAGACATAAATACATGTATGCATAAAGTGCTGTGCCCAAAGTTAAAGGACACCGCAGGGGTCTCACTAACATACCGGGAGCGACAGGCATACGATTCTGCGTACAGCAACGACACCCTGAACCCTACACCACCTGTCACCTTCTCATCTCACAGACAGCACGACCTCTCCTTTTAGGTCCTGGGGTTGGAGGCAGGGAAGAAGTTGGGTGGAGGGTGAATGGCTGGCAGGGTGAGCAGGTGACCTGCTGTTCTCATCTGAGTATGCAGAGAGCAAGACACTGAACATTTATTGTACGTCTACAGAAGCCAGACTGCTAATTTTTCATCGTCAGTGCCCACTGTCTCACCCCATGACAACAGCTTGCTGCCCACCATCTGAGACTCCTTTGCCACAGGCAGCAGAAAGGCTGGAATAAGAAACACAACCTGAGCAGGTGGTCATCGGGAACAGGAAGAGGGCGGATTTCATCATGGAGAACTTCCTAAGGAATAAAGATGTTTGGATATTGGGGAGTGTGTGTCTTGTTGCCACTTTCCTATGGCAACAATGGTGGAAATTATTCTCCGTTAAGAAAAGAAGGAAGACTACATTGTCTGCAAGCAAACAGGTAACCGAGCTGTACATCAGCTTCGGGATAAAAAGTGGAATGGTTGTAAAAATGTTTTTCGATTGTACACGGCTGTCATGTGTTGAGTAATGGCAAAGCCCAGCATGACATGGAAGTAATTCATGTTGTCATATCGTCACTCAAACTATTGCTTTCTTAGCAATAGTGATGTAATCTATCTGGTTTATTCTCTTGTAATGTTGACGAATCTGGAAAAAAAAGCTGATATTACTGCCTGTTGCTTTCGTCCAGGACATTTTCCTACTTGTCTGTCTAGCAGAACGTTTGAGAAACATCTTAAAAGATTAGAAAGAAATGAGCAAAGAATCAGACTATACATCAAAACGCAATATTGGCTTTGGTTTCGCTGTAGTGAATTTAAAGGACATTTAACATAGCGACGAGGAACAATTTATTAATTCAATAAATAAAAAAGAAGAGTACTGCACTTCTCCAATATGAGCCTTGTGTAAAGGAAAGAAACAGTTGGATTCAAAAAAGGTCTGTCACCTAAACATTGCTGATATAAGTAAATGTAATTTATAAATTAGACAGAATGCAGGCATGTGGCTGAAAATTTTGAACTCTGCAAACGTTTCTGGACTTAAACTAAGAAGGATGAAAAGAGGCAGATTAGAAAAAAATGAATACTAATACAAAAAAAAAAAGATTTGGATTGTGATTGTGCGTATTTCAAAGTCATAGAAGTGAAAATAAACGTGTATATTTTGACACATTTAGGCATCTAAAGGTATCCAGGAGTAGGGAAGTAGTTGGAGACATTGCAAGCAGGCGGTTTATCATATATTTGAGTTTTGGACACAAGTGCCTTAGATATTTGATCTCAGCAATGCTGCTGTTTTGTGTGATGAGTCCAGAGTCAGTTTTCCCTCTGAGAAGACGAGGCGCGTTTCTACTGCTGTGAAGTGAAGAGACAGGTATCAGTTCAGCTAGTACGGATTAATCCTTGATTAATTGCCAACAGAAAAAAAATAGCCAACATTTGTGCTGAAGAACTGAACCCGTTCTGTCGAAAAAATCAATGCAACGACAAAAACCTTTGACACGCTCAAGTAATATTTCCTCCACTGTAGGCACTGCACCGTGTGTGAGCACAGTGGAAAACATAACGTCATCTTACATGCGTCACACACACTCGTCAGCAGCAGTGACATCTAAACTCTGTCCAACAACTCTGTCTAGATGGGTCATGCTGTTCCCTTTACACTTCGCAGTGTGTGTCCAGTATAAAGCAGTTTATTATGCTAACATAATCCAGAGGGGAGCGATTGTAATTGACTCCTCATAAAGTATGAGAGCTATGGTGCTGTGAGTAGTTAAGCCTGCCAGTGTCAGCTCAAAATTCGTCTCAGTCTTCTTTTCCCAGCTGACGATCGAATTAATACTGCTGGATTCATAACTTACCTTATCATTTCTGTCATCTCTTTTGGTTCTGATATCATCTCTGGAGAGTTTTGTTAGCACTGGTTTAAAAAAAAAAAAAAATTCCCTTTGCTGTGCCATGGATGTATTGGGGTTTACAGTGTGAGTAAATTGTAGCATGTGCTAATGTGAATGGACATGACAAATGTGGGAAGAGCTTCCTCTTGCCCCAGATTCTCACACTCACATTTCTCGGACGAAATTAGCACGCAAACAAATAGAGGAGAGATGAGGGAACTGAGCCGGCAAAGACATTTAAAAGATTAAAGACATTTAGCATTGAATGTGCGCTTATATGTGTACTCTATCTTATTTCATTTATCTTTCATAGACCCTACAACTGACAGCCACCTCACATTTTGAAACTAAGGAAGTAAATTCCGAGTATTTTTTTGTTGAAACTGGATATTTGGACAGGCAGGGTGGTGAGGAGGACATTTGACATTCCAGTTTACAATAGAAACGAAAACAGAATAACTGGTTACTAGATTTCATTGTTCTGATGTGTTTCCGAGTCATCTTGTGACTTTTACCAAATATATAAAAAGCGTCTAGAAAAGCATTCACATCAATAATTGATCCTAATATTGATATTGTGTGGCCCCGACTGTCCAAATACTTTTGAGTACTACTTGGCACATAGAGACATGTTTATTGTTGTACATTAAAAACCCAGTACTTTTTATGCTATTGTCATCTAGAAATCAGGTTATGATACGGCTCAAATAAGAAACATTCAAAAACAGCAGCAGCTTCAGGAGAATATGGGAATTCAGGAGCTAGTTCAGTGCACATCATTGTGGTTGAGAGCAGCAGCATGATGAGGCACTACCCGGTGTGAAGCCTCGGTCACGTCGTAAGGTAATTGAAAATGTGAGTTGTGTTACTCAGATAGCATTAACGTCAAGTATTTCAATAAGGAAAGAACTTATTTGTCACTGCCATTGATAAGTTCTCATCAAAATAACTACATTTTTACAGAATTTTCTGACTTTTAATCTCAGAAATGCAGAAAAATACCTTCCGTACCTGTATTGACCCCACACTCGAAGGCTTTCACGCTCTGGGAGAGCTGCAGTAGCGCTGGTGTAGGTGATGTGCTCAGGGGGTCAGATCGGTTCAGGGTGGGTCTGTTTGTCTGAAATTCCAAGATATAAAAAGTCAGAAATTAAGAAAAACATAGCCTATATTTCTTTTTTTTAAGTTTCAATACACTTCCGTACTTTCTTTCTTAAACACCATAGACACACTATAAAATATGTAAATGTAGCTAAGCGAGATAGCGATATACTAGGTTAGCTTAGCAGCAGCATCAGTGTGAATCTGTGACATGAAACCAAATTGGCACAAGACCTTCAGTCAAATGAACCCCCTGGTCTGGGTGTATAAAAAGAAAAAAAAGCCTGCGAATACTGGACTCTTGTCCAAGATTCAACATCACTTCAACAAAGTAAGGGAACATCAATCAGTTACGGAAGACGTATTTGGATTATTTACTCAAGTAAAAGTGAAAATTCAACAACGTGGAAATACTCTGTTTATTGTAAATGCCCTGCATATCAAAAGCTAAACAGTGTTAAAAAAAAAAACAAAAACCCATACAAAAACAACACTTAAGTGTTTCACCTGATTGGACTAATTTTATCTAGAGTAGTTTTACATCATTATCAATTTGTCAGTTTTTTGTCATGATTATTAAAATCTCTTCTTCCCTTTGATTAGCTGTTTAGTAGACGAATCAAGTTGCAGAACACAGAAATATTTCAGTAAATTACCTTAAAATTGTTCAATGCTTGTGAGAATTAACTTAAATACCACTGACAGTAACAGCAGTGTTTTAGACATAGTTATGGTAATTTGCAGATTGAAAAGAGAGGTGAATTGAACTTTGAGGTAAGGTTTTCGCAAAAGATTTTAGCCAGAACATTTTTTTTTAACTGTGTATTTGTTAGTAATGTAGAAGAGTAACAAGCACAGCACAAATATTACAGCCAACGCATTTATTAACAATCAAATCTCCTTTTAATCGGAATCCTGTCATGTGCGCATATAAATTTAGGATGTACTCACACTTGGTCTAGTTGTTTTGTACAGTGACAAGCAACCCCTCATCCCCGCCCCGGTTGGCCTGGGTGCACTCACACCAGGCCATCTGTACCGTGGCCAAGCATGCTTGACTCACAAAGTGTGGATTGTTTGACTAATACGAGCTCCCCCTGCCCTGGCACGTTGGAAGGTGTGCTTCAGCATTGTATGGCTGCTCATGTAGTAACGCAAGCACACACCCAGCGCAGACATGACGATACAGCTGAAAACTTCCCTCGTCTCTTGCTGTCTCTGCAAAAAATCAATCGATCGCTGCGATGCATAATCGATGAATCGCAAATGTGAATGTCCATATCAGACCATAAAGACTCCGAATAAGGCACAAAGTCAGTAAAGTTACAGTAATGTTTTCCCAAGTGTGGGTGGTTCAAGAGTGCTAGGCCACAGAAAAGATGTGCCCAGTGTGAATACGCTCTCAGTGAGAGACAGCAGGCCTACACGGACTAGAACACTTTCACGGGGATGTCCTCAGAGTGCAGTATAGGAGCAGTACATTACACAGCCCTTTTATCAACATGCACACTGGATATATGTTGCGCTAAGAAGAGAATAGAAGGCATCACTCAAAAATATGAGTGCAAGCAGACACCGTCTTGTCTAATTTTAAGGTCTTGGCATGTTGATTTTCTTAATTCTTCCAGGCTTGTTGCTGAGAGCAAGGGACTAAATTCAAAGTCAATGTGTAGCCACAGCTGCCAGTCAAAGTAATATTTGACTGCAGGTTGTGTTTATGATCTGTCACCATGTACAGTAGATATTAAATGGCAAGCATTGACGAGTTGGATGTTTTAAAACGTGCGTGTGCGTGTGTGTGTAGCGGGGTTAGTAGGACGGGGTCAAAGTAACCAGAGAACAGGTGGTTGTGACCCCCCTATCAAAATGCTCTCCTATTGCTTCCCATGTTCTAAGTAGACATCAACCGCTTCTGTGGTTAGAAGAGACTTCATGGGTCTGTTGTCCTCTACTGCCATCGAGTGGTAGCAAGACAGAAATGCACCTTTCTTCTAATGTTAAAATAGTGCCATACATCTATGGGACAAATTATAGGATATGACATTGCAAAAATTTCTTATAAGGCTTGCTAAACCGCCTAAATAAATTGATAACATAAAACTGAGTGCACAAATTAATTAAAAACATAAACAACTTTTACAGAAACAACAATTTTGCAGTACATTTCAGAAGAAACAAACATATTAGAAATGTAATCACTTCTTTATCAAAATCACTTTAAAACTACTGAAACGAGACCACATGTAAACAGAAAAACATTAAAAAAAAGTAAAAACAATAAAGCAATCTATGTGTTTCAGTCCTTTTTTGTTGATTGGGTTTTCCATCTGTAAAGGATTTCCTCTTTGTTTGATTGTTCTATAGTCTTGTATCAAATTCAAATGAGTATTTCAAACATGAAATCGCAGCATGAGGCAAACATGAAGTAGCAGAATGTAAAAATAAGCTCCATGATGTAGAAAACATTCATGTTTACATTTTTGTGATAAATACCAATTGCACTCCGTATTAATGCGAATGTTGTACTGGTTGACTGCCACACAGTCTTTTTGCACACAGAACACTGTGGCAGGGCAGAAGAAAGGATTAACTCTATAACTATAGAATTGTCTTAAACAAAAAAATTGCTAAAGCTGTATTAAAAGCTTTCATAGCAATACTTTGTTGTTCTTGTTTACCTCTTTAAAGTAACCAAAATTCTAAATTAGAATATTTTTACTAGGCTGCAAGTTTACACCGGCAGTTAATGCTGACAGTGTGACACTGAAAGACGAAAAGAGACATGAGATCCTTTGCTTGAATTTTCCACTGAACTACACTGTGAGTGTGTGTGTGCGTGTGAGTGTGTGTGTGTGTGTGTGTGTGTGCGTGTGTGTGTGTGTGTGAGTGTGTGTGTGTGCGTGTGTGTGTGTGCGTGAGTGTGTGTGTGTGCGTGAGTGTGTGCGTGTGTGTGTGTGTGTGTGTGTGAGTGTTTTGGGGTGGTTGGATTGACAGTCATTCAACAGGTTGCCAGTTATTCTGGATCCTTTTGCTCCTGTCACACCCAGTTGTCTTCATGTTACGTAACACTGACAGCAGGCAGCCAACTCTCAATAGCTGAGGGAAGTTTGTTTGACTGCAGCAGTTTGTGTTCTTGCTTATGTGGCTTATGTAACGTATTTATAGGTGAGGACAAATTGGCCTCTCGTCACAAACACACATGTACCCTTTTTTGACGTCACACAGGACCTCGACTCCCTGGAAGGATTATTTTAGGGTCTTTCCCTTGTCAGAACAGAGTAGAATGAATGTTATCACAGCAAATGAACTGTGAAAGTACACACTCTGTCATCTGTCGGTGGTGACACAAGTACGGTTGTCAGATAGGAAAGCAGCAGGTGGAGCTATACAGAGATAATGTGTAGCCTTCTTTCCATTGGCCATGCCCTCGCAAGATCTTTCAACATGCTGGAATTAAATGCCAGATAAACAAAAGATCAGTAAGATTGGATGTTGCAATATGAAGCAGTATTTGAACCCAGATGCCACAAAGACACCAGGTCTGAATTATGGGATAATGTGCATAACTAGATTGTGTCAGACGTTAGATATTTATATTTCATGTAGTGCAGCTATAACAACATAGAATCTTGGACTTGAGCTGCAAAATCCACTGGATTATTGAAAAGTACAGGAGTCCTTTTCCACCAAATGTGTAGAAGAAAATATCCTGTAAATGATCACGATAAAACTTTATCAAAATATGTCAAACTAATAAGAAACTTTCTCAAAATAGTATTTTAGTTTGTGAAATTAATGCAAAACTTTCTCAACGTGACGCGTCTGTATTTCAAAAAAGGGGTTACAATTTAAAAAGTAATGACTTTGTAAATCAAAAGAATGCTTTGGATACAAGTATTTTGAGGCAGTATTTTCTTAGATACATTGCATGTCCTTATTTTAATACAGTAAATAAGTTTTTTTTAGCTATGAAATTTGATTTTGAGATATTACATTATTTTTGATAGTAAGTAAGTTTCACTATTTTGAGAAAAATAAATTACCCATAATGACTTACATGATATTTATTAAATGATATACGATATGGAAATTCTGGCCTGGTAACAATATTTAAATGAACGATTTGGCTGATAACTGATACCGATACCCTTTTGTCTGTTTTCAAGAAAACAAAGAAACCCCTTTGTATATAAAATAACTAAACCGAATATCTTCAACATTAAGCCCCACCCCTGCAAGTCTTCATGTATGGCTTCTTTTTAAAGCTGCAGCCAGGTGAAGCACAGCGGATATAATTAAGGAAACACAGCAGACTATTATTGACCACTGGTATTTGAGAATGTCACATTATTCACCAATAAACTGATACCAGTCAACCATTACAATAGTGGTACTGAATACTGATCAATGAAGTCATTAAATCAGTGCATCCCTAATTCATTATTATTTATATTAGTTCTTTCTTTGGGATGGCGCCTAATACGTACATCATCATAAGTCCCACGTGAGTTTGCTAGCACTTTGGTGACCATTCAAGTGATGAAGAACTTGGAGAATGACAGGCTTCACAAGCTGATGAGGATGGATTGAATGCAGATATTTGAACGTGCTTATTTTTGGTCTCAGTAAGGCCGCACAAGTGGTGATGATGGTTTGATACATTCCTTCTGGGCATGGATCCTATGTGAGGGAAACCTTGGATGATTCAGGGGCCCCCCGAGTTGGAGCAAGGCCCAGGCAGAGATTTAGAGGACTGTTACTGAGCTGCTGGGGAAAGTTTTTGGTCACCATGTTAATATGGCATTTGAATCTTGAATCTGAATCAAAATTGTATGATTGAGTGTAAATGTGGTTGTTTTTTATGTGGGACAAACCAAACACAAGCTGAGACGTAAGTTGTCTAAACATGTTTATGCCATCAGGACCTCTAATAACAAATATCCCATGGCTAAACACTTGGGGCTGCAACGGCAGCCCTCATTACTTTCGAGCCGTGGCCACCGAGTGATCCCTTTTTCAGAAGGGACGTGATTGGCTCTTACAAGGAGAAACAATTTGGATTTTTTTTTAACTAAAAACCCGTAACATATCCCAGGTTAAATGATATTAATTACTCTCCCTTTCTCTCATGTCTATATTCTTAGCATGCGTCGTATTTCTTTTCTACCTCCAGCATTCTGTCTGTTCTTCACTGGATCCTGTTTCATGTGTAGGAGTGGCTATGGTTATACTCATGATTTCACTTCCTGTCTTTGTTCTATATATTTCCTGTTTGTATTTTCATGTTATGATTTACCAGGACAGATAGGACCCAAATGCTGATCAGTGATCAACAGGATTTTAATGATCCTTTTGCCTTTCAGGAAAAGTAAAACTCAATAGACAAGGCTCAGAGTCGGGCAAGCAGAATTAACTGTCGTTAACTGTAGCTGGTAGCTCTCTGACAGAGAGAAACTGGAATGAACAATATAACAAGTTGTCAAATTCTTCAGTTTAAGTAGTCAAACAAGTTACGATGGTGTGCAGAATACTGGTGTTCTGGCCAGGTCTATGAATTTGCAGGCATGTGAGGTCTGATGGAGAAACTGATAAGATGATAGGTGGTAGCTGTTCAGGTGAGGCAGAAAAGAACACAGTGGAGAGTGTCGGTGAAGGTTCTCAGTCATCCAGGTAATCTTAATCTTGGAGTGTTTAGTAGGAGGCAACTGGACTTATCTTGTTTGAAGACGTTCCGCCTCTCATCCGGAAGGCTTCTTCAGTTCTGAGGGTCAGTGCGGGAAACCCAGGTATTTAACCCAGAGTGGGTGGAGGCAATCACCAAGAATGTGGACGTAGTTGAAAGCACCCAGTCTGAGGGGCGATCCTCTGGCGAGGCATCATGTGAGTCGTTAAGGTCACATGAGTCCAGGTGTGAATCACTCGAGAGTGTTTGCCCCTCACCCCTTGTTTCATGTGACACCTTGGGATCACATGGCCCCAGGTGTGTATGAGGGTTAAACCGCCTGGGGAGGTCTCTGAGGTTGTTCACATAGAAGGTACAGAACCTTACTCTGCCACTGGATGAAACTATGGTCTCCTTTGATATGACTTCTCTTTTCACGTGCATACCCACCAGTGAGGCAGTAGAGACTGTTAGAAAACATCTACAACAAGACAGCTCTCTACACGCCAGAACTAACTTCAACCCTGACCAAATTTGCAACCTTCTGCAGCTTTACCTTTCCACGACATACTTCAAATACAATGAAGTTTTTTACAGACAGAAAACACGGCTGTACCACGGGTTCTCCAGTGTCTCCCATCGTGGCCAACCTCTACATGGAGGAGGTGGAGGAGAGGGCTCTGAACTCCTTCACAGGAACAACTCCCAGCCACTGGTTCAGATATGTGGATGACACATGGGTCAAAATTTCATGCTTTCACGAAGGATAACAGTTTGCCCTTCCTGGATTGTGTGGTGTCTCTTGGTAAGGATGGTAACCTCAGCATCGAGG
>KV751399.1:342715-386816 GCA_001698575.1 Mola mola
TCTGCTACATTGTATTGATTGCACATGCATCACATACACATGCATCTAAATACACTGTGTAGTTGTACTGCTATATCCACTGCAGGAGTTTTCGATCAGCTTCGGCATTCTTCTATTCTTCTTTTATGGCATCATATTTCAGTCCCAGATTCTTGGGATTCTGACACCTGACTGAAGGGCTTTTTAAGTGTTTCAAATGTCACATAGCTGTCTTCTACAACACCCCCCCCCCCCTAACTCACATCAATCCCCAAATGCACACCCGAGCCCTCAGCTCTTATCACTGGCTACTCAGTCCCTGACGTCCAAAGAGGGCTGCACTTTACTTTAGAGGGCAGCCATGTGCTATTCTTAAAACTAATCTCTGTGGTGCAGCATTGGGGGAAAGACCTCTGTTCTCCCTCCACAAAGCTTGTTGTTTCGTCTTGGTAATATGCTTTTAGTTGTTGTTTCAACTAAGCCTGTGTGAAAGTGTACAGAAGTGATTACTCAGTGAAAACTTTTTGCTGCGGAAGAGGAACATCTGGCGTCCACCATGAGCTCCAGCCTTGTCAACTCTTTAGCCAAAGTCTATGACCCAAACCCTCTTCATTGCCAGAAGCCTGGTGGAAGGAAGCTCTCTTTCATTGGATCAGACAAATCCCAAGTGGTTTCACCTTCATCATCACCTTTGTCGTCTCACGATGCTGCCCTGCGCTGCATGGAGAGCCGAATGGACTCACTCAGCTCTCAGATGGAGCGCCTGCTCAACATGCAGCAGACCGTCTTGACCCGGCTGGATGGTTTGTCCCAGGACGTGCGGGGCATGGGTCGGGACCTGGCCTCTATGGGTGAGGAGGGTCACAAGGGGAGACGCGGCTCGGCTGAGGAGCTGTGCAGGGAGCTGCAAGGGGCCGTGCAGAAGGCCTGTGAGCGTGTGGAAAGTCAGGGACGCAGGCTGGATGGTGTGGAGAAGCTGGTGGAGGGCACCCAGCAGGTGATCAGTTTCATTGGGGAGGTGGTGAAGAGCTCCAGGCTGGTGGAGCTCCTGTTTAAACAGTCTGGAAACAAAGCTAACAAGAAGGTGAGAGATTCAACAACATTAAGGCTTTCCAGCAAGAAGTGGCCCAAAACTGCCTCAAAATGTTTTTTCATCTTATTTTCCTTTTCTGTCAGTGTCACAGAATATTTTGAGGATGGAAACTATTCATAGATTAGTTCTATTATTGTTTCGTGTCTTTAATGGCAACATAATGAGACTGCAAATTGTATTGCGAAAACAGTCTTAACTGCTGCATGAGAGGTTGCAGATGACATCCTTTTAATGGAACCTGTTAGTGTGGACACTATAAATAGCAGGGTCCAAAATCAAAATATCCTGCAGGTGAAATACAATCAATACATTTTCCATTAGCTCTCAACAGGCTTTATATTTCATACTGTCCTTTAAAGCTGCTACTCTGATATGACTCCTTAAATTTGCAATTAGCTCAAGCTACACTACTGTACTGTTGTCAGTAATGTTAAGTAATTTTCCTTCATGCAGTGACTGTCACTGAGATGCAACTGGTTAGAATCAGGCTGGTTATCTTATCCAACCCGTGTCTTTAGATGGACTGCAGCTGCACAGCATCAGTGTAGCACTTGTCTGAATTAATGCCTGTGCAGCAGAGTTCGAGTACATGAGCTGGCATCCTTGTATGAAGCCATGTATAGACTGCCTCACATCCTGCATTTTTAGTATTTCAGACAATTTGAGCAAACTGAAGACTGTTCAGAACACTGTTGCACAATGCTTACAACCTAACTTTGCAAAATGTCTGCAGTTGTTTGTGTGTGAGATGGAATATTGTACATAGCTGCATTTTGCCTATTCAGAAGCTTTTGGAATGGGTTAATGCCAGTTAAGCAGTTTTCACCAGACAGTCCCTGTCTGACATTGTAAATCACAGAAAAACTCTAGTAGGGATCACCTGAGCATCTTTTCTGTAAAAATAGAAGTGTCACCTATCAGAAAAATCTTTTATTTGATATATATATATGTTCCTTAACTATAGTGGGAAAGATGATATGTGACCTATTCGCTTTTTCCTGGAGCAGGCATCCATCCACGACAACATCAGACTTAGGTTACAGTGGCAGCCATAGAATCACAAACAAATATTTTGGCTTGGTACTGGAAACATAAATCCTGTGAGACTATGCTGTGCCCATCTGGCCACTGAGAACCTCAAGTAAGACTTTGGCCTTTTAAACCTGATCTTTGTTTCTTCGTTTTACAACAAGGCAAAGGATGAGAGGGATAAAGCCAAACTGAGCCTGAAGGGCCTGAAGGCCCAGAAGAAGAGAAGACCTCAAGACACGTCAGGTAAGATCAAAATAAAAACACACTTTACCTCTATCTGCTGAGATTATGCAGAGAGATTTTTATTCTATTGATATGCTACGTAAACACAAACCAGTGCTTCGCCACCTTAAATCAAAACGTAACCCCACAGCCCTGTTAGATGTTCTGTTGCACATGTTCATCAACATCAACAATTATGTTTCATGTTATGTTAATTTGAATTCATTTCAAACCATTGATCATATAAATAGCTGACTGTATGTGAATGTAATTTTAATCAAATCGTTCATTTATTTATAAGAAGAACACATCAAACTTTGAATACCCCTAGCTGGGAGTCACTTACTTAAACAAACCATATTTTTTTAATAGAGCAACTTAAGTTACCATGTTCCTATTAGAAGGAAAAAATGTTAGCATCAACCTGACATTAAGCAGCGGCATAATTTTAGAATTATGCTCCTATGCCTTTACATGCAGGAGAGTGTCTACATCAAAACATGGCCAAAGTCATTATGCTTTATTCTCTGGACACCAGGATTGTCTGCACCAAATCTTATCTATATCATATTTGCCGAAATATTTCATGATCATACATTGATCATGACTTAAATTCCTGTCATTAAAGCCACTGGGTTGGGCCAAATATTCCATAAAAATGTATATTTGCTTATATCATTGAAAAACACATGAAAAACTATATGTTAGCTATTTGAATATAGTGGCTAATCTCTTTGCTTTGTTTTCCCCTGTCAGACACATCCTCACTGAATGAACCTGTGCTGCCGGAACAGATTGAGAAGCTCAACAGGCAGAACACTGAGCATTCGCATGACAAAGAAGAGGCTGACAGTGAGAAAGGGGATGACAGGGGATCTGAAGGAAGAGCAAAGGAGGCTACAGAGCTGATCTTGGATGAACCAGACACTTCTGCTGCTCAGTCAGAGGAGAGGAAGAAGGTAACGGAACAAGAGGGAGAGGACAAGGAAGGGGTCATCTTTGAGGATTCTGAGTCAGAAAAAGAGGGAGAAGATGGTAAAGTAGCAGATGATGGGAAGAAAAACTACGAAGAAGAAGCACCAGTGTCATCAGAATCAGAGACATGCTCAAGTGTCATTGCAGACATCTGCAAGGCCTCTCCACTACCAGAGGAAAGGTATTGCCAGCTCTTTATTGATATTTGTTTTTAAATTTGATTTATGCATGAAATAGAAGTGCAAATTCTTAGGAGAAGATAAACAAAAGTCATCTGTAAAATATTTTTGTTTTTATGTTTTGTAGCTCAGAGGAGGTCAGTGATGTGGCCGCTTGTAGCAAACGGCGTGTCACAGAAGAAGACCCGGTGAAGGATGACCTCAAAAAAAGCAGAGTGGAAGAGAGTGAGGTGGAAAACACTGATGGACAGGTGGTGGAGGGCGGTGGCCAACAAGCTTCCAGATCTGATGAAGTAAAGGCAGAGGTAGAGGAGGAAGAGACGGAGGGCGATTCAGCAGTGAAGGAATTTATTATTGGTGAGATGTTACCTTTTTACAGAGTATGAATAACAATGGAGAATGACAAGAAACTGAACTGTAGCTCCCACTGAGAACCACTGTCTTTGGTTTTGGAGGGAATGTAAGGGTCTTTTTAGCCCATTATTAATTGTCACTTTGAATTTTGGTATATAAAGCAGAATAATGGTAAATGAAATGTAGATATTGATTCAAGTTTGTCTAACCCAGTTCTTTCTTATTTAATCAAATCAATTTTTTTGGTTTGGTTTATAGAATTAGGGTGTATTGTACATTTCAACATAAACTATTCTTAAAAGGCCTACTTGCACACATATTTTTTAAAACAGGTAAAAATACAAAAAAAAAAAGACACCCTGACCTCACCAATTTGCATTTGAATAACACACAAATGTCTTCAGTAATCAAGAGTCATAATAGACACAGAAATTGACTCATTTTAAACAGGAATCTAAGATGAGAAGTCCTACATACATCTTTGTGGATTAAATGGGGTTTTTTTCAGTCAGATTCTACTGTGTACATCATGCAGTATTACACAGTTTAAGCTTTTATCATGTCATTTTATATTTAAATGTCATAAGGAACAAAAAATCTCAATGACATAGTATGAAAACCAAGAAAGTACTTGCAAGATGTAATTGTCTGTGTGAAATCAAAAGTTAATCAAAAGTTGGCCCATGATAACTTACATAACTGAACTTATTTCCACCAAAAACCTGATCCTTTTGCTAATCTATGATAAGGAAGGTCACACAAAAAAGGACATCTGGCCATTTCCTGTCCCGGACAGCAGTTTTCTGGATGGCAAAAGAATGACCCGTCCTAGTCTCGCACTGATTGGCTCGTATTCAATACTATCTTGCAATAAATACATGACATGAAAAGCTTAAAATATTCATTTGTTCCATGTTCAATTATGGCGCTCTTTATCCGGTATTATATGAGATGACTTTGAAAACAGATGCATGTAGGACTCCTGATATCGTCCGTGTGCAGCAGGCTGTCCAAATTGACCCAACTTGTTTGTTGGTTGGTGACTTTTGACTTTTTGTCCCTCAGACTTTGACGCAGATCCAGTATCATAGCACCATGCTTGTTCAAGTGTCACTAGCATGTCACTTGACACAGCTGGCTGGACAGATAATGAGACATTGGTGTGCTGCTATTTTGATCCACTTTGTTTCTGGCAGCTGAGGTCTCTCCCGCAATCTGGTTCCTTCTGTCAAGTGTTACATTTTATCCATTTTATCTGTTTTTCTTTGCGATGTCCTCAGATTCGAGCCCTCCGCCGTTAGCACCATTTGACCATCGCATTGTGACTCCCAAACCCCATCAGATAGCCACCTACTACACCATCAATAGAGATGAGGTCCTGGGAGGGTGAGTTAAAAGAGAACAAGTCTCCAGCTCTGACTTTTTTTTATTTCTCAGTGTTAGAAACACAGATGCTTGAACACATCATTCCTCTGTTATGAATTTACAGAGGAATGTCACATCCTATAAGGGGGAAACATAACAATTTTTTTCCAAGACCTTTTTTTATTGCCCCCTAAAGGGTAGATGGCTCTGAGCCTCAGGGGGACACTTGCCTCTCTGATGTAATAGACAAGTGCTAAATCCTGCCTCTCAAACTGGAGATTACCTCTAAACATGCAAGCACATTTCTCACAGCTCTCACATAATGGCACAGAATGGATCCCTAATTACTCTGTGACTGAAGAAATTATTTATGATGAGGATTATGAAGATGTTTACGGAAGAGCTGCATTTAATTGAATAAAGAACAGAAAATAGTGAATAAGATGGCTCTACAACACATTTTAAATTAGACATTTTTGTCTGATCAACACTGTAAAATCTAAAGATAAAAATTTAAAAGAGAGAAAATTTAGATTCCTTATTTATTTAGAATTTGATGATGTTTAGATACTCAAAAATGTTAAATTACAGTTGATATTTTTCTGTGATTGTGTAATCCTTTCTTGCAAATAAATGTACCCCTCTGCTTCCCATAGTTCATGTCTGACTCATTTACATGTCTGCTTCTTTTCCATTAGGGGACGCTTTGGACAAGTGCACAAGTGCATGGAGAACTCGTCTGGTTTGATGTTGGCTGCCAAGATTATCAAAGCCAGGAGCCAGAAAGAGAAGGTGCACAATGGCCAATGAATGCTGAACACAAAACAGAGAATACATTCAGTAAAGACCTGCCTATCTCCCTAATAGATGATTGCTACTTTCATCATTGCTATTCACCATAATGGTTTACATTTAGTCCAGAGGTTGAATGCACATGGCACTTTGTCATCCTCAATGTGTCTTTCTTATTAATTGGGTCACCCTAAAGTGATGTCCGAGCGTAGCGGTTACATTATCAACCGAGATATTCAAATAGGCAGGTCCGACCAGAAGCTCACCAAACACTGAGCCAAATAATTAACCGGCTCATATTGCAGTCTGTGATCATCTGTGATAAAACTGACCTGCTTGTTTTTGCTAATCCTGCCTGTTTCCCTGTCTCTCTGCCATTTGTTAAATTTACATATAAGTGATACTATAATGCACAAGGAGCTATAATTAGAGGTATAATTAGCTTGATAAGTTTTTGTTTGGAGAGCATTTAATAAGAAATGAGTTTATATAACCGTAGCTCACACCGTACATGACTTAGAGTAAAATTCAAAACACAGATGTTACAATTTTAAGGTGATACAGCTCAATTTAGAGTTTAGATTATAACACTTGTAACATGCTCGACTCCAAGGTTCCTGATTCAGATCTTTTTGGTCTCTCTTCTGAACAAATCCTATGACAAATTCAGCCGGATGCTAACATATTGCTTCCAGTTCATTGTATTCTGGTGATTGCAAAAACATAAAATAGAATGCATTTGAGGATACGGTGCGAAAAAAGCACGGTGATTCAGGTCAAGGTCCAGGCTTCTTCTCACATGCACTCTCTCAGAGCTTCACTTGTACACTGATTAAGTTTTGTGTTTATGAGATTCTATACATTTTCCCAGTAGTCTGTGCCTACTGTGCTGTAAGTGTGTTAAATGAACTTTGTTTCTCTCTCACAGGAGGTGGTGAGGAATGAGATCCAGGTGATGAACCAGTTGAACCACGCCAACCTCATTCAGCTGTACGCCGCCTTTGAGTCGCGTCATGACATCATCCTGGTCATGGAGTAGTAAGTCTTCGTACCTGCAATGCATCTTGGTTTACTGTGTGTTTTTTCGTCTGTCAGAGTAAAATAATTAAAAAAGTTTTTTTTTTTTCTTGCAGTGTGGAAGGAGGGGAGCTGTTTGACCGCATCATCGATGAGAACTACAACCTGACAGAGCTGGACACGGTGCTCTTCATACGCCAGATCTGTGAGGGGCTGCAGTACATGCATAAGATGTACATTCTCCATCTTGACCTCAAGGTAAACTCTGCCTTAGCTTAGGTTCTCATATTCTTAGTGTCACTGTGCTGTTATTTTGATTATTAGACCAGCTTTCCTTAAAGTTTCCTTTGTCAACCCCAACAAAAATAAGACATTCTTTTGCCTTATTTCTGTTCTGTTTGCATATATCTCAATCAAACTTTCTAGCTAAATCAACCTTGTTGTATAGACTTCACTGTATGTCACAGGTTGTGTGCCAAAGTTACAAAATGTGGGCAGCAGGAGACAGGCTGATGCTGATAACAAAGATGAAAATACAAAAACAAACAACAACAGCAAAAAACTCAGAGTCTCTCAGGGAATTGAGCATGAAGATGAACTGACAAAGGAAAACGAAGAACACTCAGACTTAAATACACAGGGAAGGGCAACGGATCAGGGCGGGGAAGACTACCACAATGGAGGCAAAAACAAAGGGAGGACACGTAAAAGTGACACAAGTAAAAACAGAACAGAACTCAAAATAAAACAGGAAACACTAGAAATGAACAATCAGAAATGTAACGCTAGAAACACAGGTACGTAACTCAGGAGTGGAGAATAGAACGCCAATCAATAAAACGACTAAATACCAAAGTAAAACATGAAATAAACTACAGACTCAACAAGCATGATGCAAAAAATAATACATTGTAACACAGATCCCCAACAAGCATAAACATAGAAACACAAAATCATAGAAATAATAAATATTTCAATGTTCTCTCTTGGTTGAACATTTTAGGTCAAATGTTCCTTTTATGGAAACGTTCATTCTTAATAAATATAGTTATATAGGCAGTTCCCTCTGTTGGAGTACAATTAAATAAAAGTCTGCAGATTCAGTAGTACAATGCTGCCATTTATTGATTATTTTAGGGAGTGTACATTTAGTTTTTTTATTTATCTATGGAGGATGCTGAGGGCCAAATTGGTCCACTATGTATTTTGCCCTGGTGTGCTATAGTATTTGTAAAAGATTAGTATCCGTTCATTTCTGAAACAGCAATGTACCTTTATTGCATATATTTATGTAATCCTTTTCTTTTGTTCTTTTTCAGCCAGAGAACATTCTTTGTGTCAGCAGAGCTACTAACAAGATTAAAATCATTGACTTTGGCCTGGCTAGGAGGTAACATTTATCATCTGTTAAAAGTTAAAAGTGTTGCCATCTCACATTTTATTAATTTCTTTAATTCTTGCCCTTGTGTCTCTCACAGGTACAAACCCAGGGAGAAGCTGAGGGTCAACTTTGGAACACCTGAATTTTTAGCTCCTGAAGTAGTCAACTATGAGTTTGTTTCATTTCCCACAGACATGTGGAGCCTGGGTGTCATCTCTTACATGCTGTGAGTTTCAGATGCTCTTACACACACATAAAAAGACAAGTCCTGATGCATGTTTTCCTGTTGGGCCAGCCTCAGCGGCTTGTCTCCATTCCTGGGCGATGATGACAACGAGACACTGAACAACATCCTGGCCTGTCAGTGGAATTTTGAAGAGGAGGAGTTTACTGACATCTCTGATGAGGCCAAAGACTTTATCACCCGTCTGCTGGTGAAGAGCAAGAGCTGGAGGCTGAGCGCAACAGAGTCCCTCAAACACCCCTGGCTATCCGACCAGAGCCTTCACTATCGGCTAAACCAGAAGGTTGTGTTTAACATCTCCCTATTGAATTGTTAAACAGAACTTGTGGCACACATTGTTTTCAACCTAGAACGGCCGGCCAGACAGGCGTTGTTGCTGTGGGTTATTTTGCATAGTTTATTTCTTTGCTCTTCTTATTTTTAACTGTATCTAAATTAAAGAAATCCAAAATTGAAACTCAAAATATTGAAGCTATATTTACATGATTACGAGGATCATTAAAGAACGTTCACTCCTATTCTATGCTGACTGCCCAGGCTCACAAGCTCTCTAAACTCTTTTTGGACTAATAAACAAATCTATCCCATCCCAAAACTATGAAACTTAACCCTAGTTGGGAAGGAACATCAAAACAAAAATATTGTGTGTATAACACATTGTTAGTACCCACTGCTGTTAAGCCCTGTAAGTACTATGAATTTCTGGCTGCTTTCTCTCTTTGTGCCATTTTCGTGCGATTAGCTCTTTATCTTTTTTTGCCAGAGCAATTGAATCAGTGCTTGCTCTTGTGATGTTCAGGGATTTTGAAAATAACTCCCCAACCTGTGAAAATAAAAATACAATATTTTTTCTTAATATATAAATAAATCACAAAGTTCTACAATAATTTCAGTTTCTATAGAGCTGAGAACTATATGGTTTGAAAGGTACTAGTAGACAGATAAACCATAGAGTTCATACAGGTTTTGTTTGTGTTTATGTATTAATCCTAGATCCTCTCTAACTGCAGAAATACAAGTGCCGCTCCACACATTCTCCTCCTCCAGAGAGCTCTCCCAGAATCACTGTGAGGCCCTCAGCATGCCTGTTGACAATGTAGGCCCCTGGAGCCCAACACTGGACCAATGCTGCTGTAGCTGTAAGGCTACTGGGTAACTACTCTCTGCTTTGCATCATCCTTGTGTTAGCTTAGCTTCTTCTGGTTCTGATCCGAACAGAAAAGAGACTGTTGCCTTCAAAGCACTGAAGAGCACAAAACTTCAGGATCCTGTTGCTGAATGGACCAGCTGCATCACAGTGGGCAATTAAAAGACTAAAAGGCTGCATTAATTGGCATCTCTCCAATGCCACTGAAATCACTCATATAACAAAAAATCCAGACAAAAACAGGTGGAGTACCGAACAGACACTGAAGGTTTCCCTCTGCCAGAGATTACTTTGTCACGTTGTCCTGGTTTGCTGCATGTTTTGCACCTTTTTGCCTATTTCTCCAAGATTTAGCAAACAACTCTAAACCAATCATAGACTGAATGCCACAATTTAAGCAATATATTTTGTGAATATAGATTATATTTTTTATTTTCATTTAATTTAAGTCTTATGGGAAATATTATTCTTTCTCAAACACAAGAAAAGAAAGTCTCACGATATTAATTTATTTTTTTAATCAACGCTGGATACTCTCATTTCCCTGGAAAGACTGTAAACGCCCCCCATTTGCGCCATATTCAGCACACATAACTGTAAGTGTTCATGCCACAAGTTTGCTTTGCTCTGGCAATTTGGAGTAGCCCTCTCGCCTTCCATGAAGGCGTAATGAACAACAGAATACTACCTTTGAATGATTCATGGTTATCACTGAAGTTGATTCTTAAATTCATTTATTTCCTGGTTCATCACCAGACTGTACTTGAAGTGCAAAGCTTTGACTCAAGATGGGATTATTTTCTAGGGACACAAACAGGACATTACTCAGTGCTTTGTTGTCCCGCTCTGAGAGGGGGATGGGTTGGATGAACGTTGGTCATTCAGTTGTTGGAGTTGTATTTGGAAATGGAAAAGCTTTGTTATTTTGAATATTTGTTTATTTGAATTTATGTCACTTTTTTCAAGTTTCCTTGTGTAATGATGAGATATACAATACATATATGTGGTATATAAATAAAGTACTGTAGAAATCAATGGCATTGTTTGTTACTATGGAAGTGAGATCCCGACTTTCTACATTTTTGTCAATACAGATGAAATTAGGCCAAATCTACATTTTAAACAGAGTATCAAGTGACTTATATTTAATATTCTTGCATCTTAACTGTAGTTAGAAATGTTAGTGTGCACAAGTTTTACAAGTTTTTTTACAAGCATTAATGTGCATAAACAACATCTTTTTAAATCAAATTTGGAATTCTGGGCTTCCTTTGACTAAACCATAAGAGATGTATGAAAGTCCGTAGCTTACAAACTCCAGAATATTCATTCATGGCTGACCCCAAAAAAAATCTGTGCATATGAATTGCTAAAGAAGGAAATCAATGTTTGGCATAATCATCACACATACATTTTGTTAACTCGTTCTGAATCTCTGTTAACTGTTAACTGTTAACTGTCCCAAAATTAGCTTAATTTTATCACATCAAAATCAGATCAAAATCTGGGAGTGGGAAGAGAAGGCAACGTCCAGCTCCAACCAAAATCAAATTAGTTAATACAAATAATTTCACAACCTCATCTCAATGAAATCTCAGTGATCTTTAATTTCTGTCAAGATAAGCAGTCACACATGTTTTCTGCTCCCCAGTAATGCAATAATGAACACAGATGAGAGGTCACAGAGATTGTCAGCATTAAGATGGACATGCTGTTAGGGTTTGGTTTTTTCTGTGTTCTGGGCAGGGGGCATGACTGCTACTGCACTGGAAGGGAGGTTCCTGGCAATGTGGAAGAGGAAAGCTCATCACCAACCAACCCACCATAAAAGCCTTGTCACACCACTACCACTCTGCCAGATAATTTAGTCACAGTGGTGCAGTGGTTAGCACTGTCGGCTTACAGAGAGAAGGTCCTGAGTTTGATTCTGTGTGGAGTTTGCATGTTCTCCTTGTGCCTGCCTGGCATCTCTCCAGGTTCTCTGGCTTCCTCCCACAGTCCAAAAAAAATGCAAACTGGGGGTTAGGTTAATTGGTCACTCTAAAATTGGCCCTAGGTGTGAATCTGAGTGTGGATGGTTGTTTGTATGTGAGCCCTGCGATGAACTGGCGACTTGTCCAGGGTGTACCCCGCCTTCGCCCGATGATGAATAGAAAATGGATGGATGTATGGATGGATGGATTTCAAGTCTTCAGTTTGGAGTTTTCCAAAGTGTGTTTACTGGATCTAATTTGAGCTTCTCCTGGGGGGTGTTGCAAGAAAGCAAGATGAGATGGGATAAGTGAGAAGTCTAGGCTTGGGTTAGGGTTAGACGTAGTTCATCCTGGCTTAATGTGTTGTATGTTTGTCAATCCAGGATAAAAAGGAGCAACTAAGTCAAGCCAGGTGTAAGTAATTCTGATAAACATTCGTTCACAGTTAAACAGATCTTAAACAGATTTAAAGATTCATGGATTCCGAGATGGGGATATACCGGGGCTGCCTATTTTTCACAAAGTGAGCAGTGGCTCATCATGGCTCATAAATGGGCTCATCCCCAACAAGAGTATTGGAAGATTATGATTGAGATTTACCATGGTTGCAATTAATAATACACTCAAATAATGTTCATACAGAGCAAACACGACAGGGCAGAAAAGGACTTGGCAACAAATCAAGATTAAACGTAAAAGTATCCTGCAGGCCGGTAAGTGTCTTCATTGTTGATAAAGTATGAATTACTATAAGCTACATGATCACATATACTGTATCGTCTGTACTGATTTTAGCAGTGAAGAAAGAGGCTCATGCTCAGCCACTGTGTCCTACATGCAGAACGAAGAATTATGAAGAGGGTGTCTCACCGTCCCAGTCTAACTCACTGCACACTTATACAACACTGGCATCCAGTGATACAGTGTAAGTAAGTGCATTTACTCAGGCACTACTTCAGTACAAATTTGAGGTACTTGTAATTTATGTCAAAGCAAGACTAAACATAATGAAAAAAACATAATTAAAAAAAACCACTTAGTTAAGAACTCAACTCGAAAATACTAAAATAAAATGGCCATCAGCGCTCTGTCAACCATTGTAACAACGATTAAAAGCACAATACCTCAAGGTGTTTGTGCCCCTACAACACCAAAATAAAATCATGGAGCGAGCACACAAAGTAACGAAACTGTGGAGGCAGCACACAAACTCCACACCTGCTGCCCATCAGCCTGTTATTAGTTTGTGGCTCTAACGTGTTCGCTAAAACAACCCTGTCTGGGTCACAGTGCTCCTGCTCTACATTTGAATCAGTTATCAGAATTAATCATAACACTTTTACTTTATTACATTCATCTGGACGTTTTCAGATTCTAAATTTGAATTTGAATTTAAACCATGCTTGTGTTGATTTTGAAAGTTTTGATGATCCAGCCCTGTCTCTAAGAAATGACATTTATAAACAACTGAATGTTGAAAGCTACGTCATTCATTAGAGGCAAGAAATAAGAGCGGTACTCATTCAAAAAAGGGTTAAGAAAGTTAGGATTGGGGAAGCATTATGGTAAAAAGGCATCCAAACCAGGATCCGCAACTGTGGTGTATTGATTTACCACATATTTGTTAAGCTTTAGCATCTATGTTTTGTGGATCTATGTGGACACAGGCGCGTTAAAGGTGTAGCGCGCATGCGCATTGTTCAATGTTAAGGTACGGCTCAGTAAAGTAACTTAAGAGCATGTCGGCGTCCCTCTCGTTAATATGCAACATAGGCCACGAAGATTAAGAAAATAAGTTTTCTTCGCGGGGAAGGAGAGACGCACGGTGTTGGTACTAGTGAGTACAATGGCCCTGTTTGGAAGAATCGACGAGTTTAAGCCTGAAAACGAGCCGTGGTCGGCGTATATTGAACGGCTTGAGCAGTTTTTCGAAGCTAACGAAATAGCCGACGGAAAGAAAGTTGCTATGCTGTTAAGTGTAATGGGCGCAACTACATACGGACTTTTGAGAAATTAAGTGCAGCCCAACAAACCGAAAAACAAGACGTTTTGACGAAATAGTGACCGTTTTAAAGGAATATTTTGAGCCAAAGCCGCTGTTGGTAGCAGAAAGATTCCGCTTTAACCGGTGTAATCAAAAAGTTAATCAGCCGGTCGCGCAGTACGTAGCGGAGCTGAAGCAGTGTGCAGCCAACTGTGAGTTCGGTGCGAACCTGGACGCATCATTTCGAGATCGGTTCGTCAGTGGAATAAGAAATGAAGCCTGGCAGAGGAGACTACTCTCCGAAAATGATCTCACTTTTGCAAAGGCGTTTGAGATCGCCCTCAACATGGAGACGGCCGACAGAGACGCACGTCAGTTGAGGGGGATGGAGAACGAAACAGTCGGAGCTGCGAGTGTAACATAATTAAATCGGTTCAAGTTAAATCCTGCTAAAAATGTGAAGACTACGCTACCTGATGTCATAAATGTGTACCTGTAACGAGAGTTGTAACGAAGGATTATGGGTAATCCTCAAAGCACCGGAGTCTCGGAGTGTTTAGTAGGAAGCAACTGGACTTCTTATCTTGTTTGAAGACGTTTCGCCTCTCATCTGAAAGGCTTCTTCAGTTCTGAGGTTCAGTGCGGGAAACCCAGGTATTTAACCCCGAGTGGGTAGAGACAATCACCAAGATCAAGATGACCTGGATGACTGAGAACCTTCACGGACAAAGCACCGGATGATTTGTCTGAGGTAACGTGTCTGTGAACGGCAGTGGACAAAAATAATGTTAATTAGCTTCAAAAGCACTTAAAGGTTAAACTGTCTTTGTTTGGTTGTATATTATTTATTTTAGGATAAAGTTGCCATGTTTTTGTCAAGTTAACCACTCGTTTTTATGTGTTTTGTTGCCAGTAAAAGTAGTCTCTGTAGTGTAGCTAGCTAACGTTCACGTATGCCGCATTTTCAGACCGCGCATGAGCTGTATGTCCATATGGAGAGCTGACCCGTTGCCTGTAGTTTCCTTTGTCAAACCCAGATGGGGAATAAATCTGCTGTTACCAACCTTCCGAGAGCTTCATTTATGCAGAAGACATCACACACAGGTCACACAAGCGTCCACAAGGTGAAGCTGCAGGGAGCCAGGATCTGCTACAGGTGCAAAGGGAAAAATCACAATGCAAATGAGTGCTATTTCAAAGAGACTACATGCCATAATTGTGGAAAGATAGGACACATTAAAAAGGCATGTTGTGCAAAGGCAAGGTCAAGAGGCAATGAACAGCAAAAGAAAAATACAAAATATGTGACAGCTGAAGAAGATTCAGATCTTGAAATGTTTACTGTTTTGACTGTCACGAGTGAGGATACTGAACTCTACAAAGCAACATTCTTAGTTAATGACGTAGATTTAGAGATGGGAATTGATACCAGTGCTAGGAGGAGCATCATTTCAGAGAGAACATACAGAAGGCAGTTTTCACACATGCCGCTGCAAGTAGTTAAGGTTAAACTCAGAGTTTACAATGGAAGTCAAATCCCAGTTGTGGGTCAGATTACAGCCATGGTAGACTATCAGGGTCAGACAGCAGTTTTGCCACTTCTAGTTGTCAAGGGACATGGATCAACATTATGTGGTAGAGACTGGCAAAGGCAACTCAGACTAAACTGGGCAGAGATCAAGTGTCTGGGTGAAATAAAATGTAGCTCACTTGATGAGATGCTCAGGAAATACTCAGAGGTTTTTAATGAGGAGTTAGGGACACTCTAGAACATTAAAGCCTCTATTGTAGTCAAACCTGATGTGCCTCCCAAATTTTGCAAACACCCCTCCCATTTGCCATGAAAGAGAGAGTAGAGAAAGAGCTCAAAAGGCTAGAGGAAGCTAACATATCCCCAGTTAAGCATAGAGAATGGGCAGCATCGATAGTTCCAGTGGAGAAGAAAGATCAGGCACTTCGCCTGTGTGGTGACTATAAGGTGTCAGTTAACCATGCACTTGAAACAGATAGCTACCCCTTACCTCATTTGGAGGAACTTTTAGCAACCCTTAGTGGAGGTAAGATTTTCTTTAAGATTGACCTAGCAGCAGCTTATCAGCAAGTTTTGCTAGATGACGACTCCAAGAAATACACTATCATCAACACCCACAGCGGATTGTTTGTGTATAACAGACTTCCTTTTGGGATCAGCTCTGCCCCCTCCAATTTCCAGTGGATTATGGAAAACATGATGAAAGACTTGCCAGTGGTAGTTGTCCTTGATGACCTTCTCATTATGGGCCGCTCGGAGGAAGACCACCTCCACAACCTTCAAAGGGTCCTGCAATGCTTGCAGGACAATGGACTACAAGTGAAATGCTCTGTGTGAGTTTGGCAAAACTCAACTAGAGTACCTGGGCCACCTACTGGATGAGCACGGCATTCATCCTTCAGAGGATAAGGTGAGAGCAATACAGGAGGCTCCTGCTCCTACTAATGTTAAGGAGATTCACTTAGGTCACAAGGTATAGTGAAAACAAAAGCTCTGGCTCGCAAATTTGTTTGGTGGCCTAATCTCGGGTCAGACGTGGAGCAAATGTGCAAGGAATGTGAAACATGTCAGTTGGAGCAAAAAATGCCTCAGCATATTCCACTACACTCATAGGAGTTTCCTGATAACTTCGCAGGCTACTGATACAAGGCTAAGGAGACTGTTGGCCGCCTATGAATTGCCTGAGCAAATTGTAACAGACAATGCCACCAGTTTCACTTCTGAGGAATTCCAGACCTTTGTCAAGCAGAATGGGATTCTGCACACAACAAGTGCCCCGTATGTATCGGATCACACCTAACTGCACAACCCGACAGTCTCCTGCTGATCTGTTTTTATACAGACACGTCCACACAAGGCTGGATATCCTGAAGCCTTGCACCAAAGAGACGGTACGCAAAAAGCAATATAAACAAAAGGACCACAATGACCGCAGTGCTGCAGACCGATCATTCACTTTGGATGACGCTGTGTATCTGTGTAGTACTGTGGGAGGAGACCACAAGTGGATTCCAGGTTTGGTGGTGAGACAGACTGGCCCTGTGTCATATGAGGTCAGAGAAAGGGATTCTGACACAGTACACAGACGCCACGGAGACCAGTTCCGAGCTTGTGCTACAGCTGAATTTGACACAGTGATAACTGACTCTCAGGTAGAACAGAGGGATGGTAAGGACTGCAGCAGTTCTCAGAACATTGTTGATTCCACTGTGCAGTTATCAGAACTACTGGAGCCAGAACCCGTGGCTCTGAGGCACTCAACACGAGTGTGTAAACCCCCCAAGAGATTTATGCAATGAGACTGTATATCTGAGCACTCATTACTGTATGAGGTTACAAGGGAATGATACCAAAATGTTATTTGAGTTTATCTGAAGCCCTTTGTTGTAATGTGACAACTGACAATTGTTGTTCACTAACCACAAAAAGAAAAAAAGTTGATATTTCTCTGTTTAATCCCCATGGATATGTAAACTTGTTTTTGTGAAACTATTTTAGTTGACTGTTATTTTCAGCTAAAAGGGGGGGTAATGCTGCATATTGATTTACCACATATTTGTTCAGCTTTAGCATCTATGTTTTGTGGATCTATGTGGACACAGCCAAGTTCAAGGTGTAGCGTGCATGCGCATTTTTCAATGCTAAAGTATGGCTCAGTAAAGTAACTAAGAACATGTCGGCATCCCTCTTGTTAATATGCAACAGCAACCGAGACTACAGAAACACTGTCACAGGAGCCATCCCAACTTACAGAAGGTTTGCATAGGAGACTCCTCCATAGCACTAGGACTACAGACTGTCTGTGGAGATTCTCAATCATCCATGTCATGGTAGTCTTGGTGTTTCAGATGGAGGCAACTGGACTTATTGTAGTTCCTTGAAGACATTTCATCTCACATCCAAGAGGCTTCTTCAGTTCTAGATTTCTGATAGGGAGTCCCCAGTATTTAACCTTGTGGAGGATCCTTCTCAGTGGGCAAAGGGTATAATGCCCCGCCCCCAATCTGTGTGACCCAGATCCACCCACCATCATTTGGGTTGTCACTCCCCCAGTCATCATATGAGTTGCTGGTATCACATGAGCTAAGGTGTAAAGAGTGGCTAAGTTTTCTTGGGAGGGATTCCAAAATTGCATTGTATGTGGCAGACTGTTGATGTCTGAGGCCTCCTTATCTGTTAAGTGATGGCTGTTCCAGCTTGACATAGAGGGCCTCCTTTACTCCTCTCTCAAACCATCCATCCTCCCTGTCCAACACATGCACATTCTCATCCTCAAAGCTCTGACTCACCCATCCACCCAAACAACGCCCCTGAACATACACAAGCTTCGGTATGAACAGTGTCCAAATGAGCAAACCCCAGGATCAGGACAGAAATTGAAACACTGTCTCTCTGTGAATGACTGCCGTGAATCCAGTACCAGGTGTTAAGATTGGTAAACCAATTTGCTGGGATAACAGCTTAATATACCACATCTCCATGAAGTGTGTTTTTGTTATCATGTTTCTTGCCTTCTAGTTCCTAATTTGATACATGTCAGCCTCCACAAACTGCTCTCCTATGTTTCCTGCCGTAGTGATGTCCTTCCTTGCCCTAACCTGGTATGCTTGCATCACAGTCTCTCTTCCCTTAAAATGTACTGTATGTGTATACTGTGCTGTATGTAATGTAATGTACTGCATATGTGTCATCCTCCCACTCTAATTCATCTTGATCTGTTGTGTAGTGTTCCTGCATTTAAGTGTGAGGTTTGAGCAAACAACTGCAGGCTTTCTCGGGGTGTCAGTGTCACAGCCACAAAGAAAAAAAGAACGGTTGCGTTTTGGAAAACTTGCTCTTGCAGAGAATCCAATCCAGTCAGAGGACTCATTAGAAGGGCTTGGTGGATAAATTTGTTTTTTTTACTGAACCCCGCATTATTTAGCATTTCACACACACACACACACAACGAAATGTGTGAAGGACACATGTGTGGAGGTTTCCGCACAGCAGTGGACACACATTGAGAGCCAAATACCTAGAAATACACAGCGAGACACCTGCTGACCAAACGAGAAGAGAAGAACAAAAGCCTCGAGCTGTAACAGAGCCGTTTGTTGCCCTCTTTTGATCAGACCGGGTGAATGAACTGCTGTGCTTCTCAGGACCCCGGGCTCTTGTTTTTTTGTACCATGATGTTTACTCTAGGTTGTAATAAAATCACACCTCCCATCATTCTGTGCGCTCTTGGACGTTGAGAGCTTTCATGGAGCTACTGATGCTCTCAGCTGGAGCAGATGTGAAACACGCTCAAATATTCAAAAAAAATAAGAGATGAAACCCTACGCCAAGCGTTTGATCACTCCTATTCAAGTCACATGGAATGAATCCCTTTCTCAGGGTCAATATATCAAGTTCTGCTCTGGAAATTGTGTTTAGTTTGGCATACTCACTGGTCAATCCTGAAATCGAGTCTCCTTTCAAAGGGGCAGGTCACCCCCAAATCCAAAATATATACTTCTCCTCTTCAGTGCTGTTTCTCTGTCTTGATAGTTTGGGTGTGGGTTGCTCAGTTTTGGGGATATCAGCTGTAGAGATGTCCTCCCTCTCTCCATTATTATGGAACTAGTTGACACTTGTGGTGCTCAAAGCACTAAAGAAATAGGAATGTCTCATGTTTCATAGGAGCTATTTTCTATATCACCACACATAAGATAATGTGCATCTACTCTCATCTGTGACAGTAAGATATCCACCAAAGTAAGGTAACACCTGATTTACTTTATTTTGTAAGAGCATCGAGGTTCTAACAACACTTTTAAGATACGAAGCTCCTTAACCAAGACACTTCATTCATTAAATGGAACAATGAAAATTAACAATGACCATTGCTTCTGTCTGCAGGAAAGATCATTCAACAAACAAATGTTCACAAATGTTGATTCATGGTGCTCCTTAATCTCAAACAGATAGTCATTGCTGTTCAAACAGGATGTCTATTGAAGCTCATTTGCTGAGTGTTTTACAGTTAAGCTTATATTGACTGGATTGTGACAGTGCTGACGACAGAACAGGGACGTTTCTCACAGTTTATGAACACTCCAACGTGGCACTCTTCTTTCTCTCACAGCAAGTTTATTAAAAAACAGAAAGTAGACAAATTGCACCCAGCAGTAAATATGGGCAATTAGTCCCTTATGGATGCCACAGAGAAACCACCAGGTGGCTTTTGGCTGAAGAGGGAGCCCCGTGGTGGACTTCTGCTGAGATGCAGGACAAATCACTCCCGGCTGCATGGGTTGCCAGGTTGTCTGATGTTTGAAAACCCAGAATACATCGCTGATGAAGCACCTAAATTAGTCCATAAATGTTACAGATCACTTATTGTAGAGGACACACCAATATCTGAAACTGCAGGTTATTTTAAAGATGACAGTCATTCTTAATTAGCACCTTAGCTGCCTCACACACATCTGACCATCAGTACTACTGCAAATTCTGTGTCTAACTGTCAACAACATCACATGATCACCAACCTAATATTGAAAAAGACAGTATTAACTGCCTTGCTGATCAGTTTTATAAATTCTACTGCTGGAAATCTCTCTCATATGAGCTGAAACCAAAATCTTTGATAACCAGTTTTATAATACAATATAGCGGGTGAGTAGAGTCAAAATTACTGGAGGCATACGTGATTGGTAAGTCTTTGTAGATATTGACTTAATATGACGTCTGTCAGCAAAGACACATACAGTAGTTTGTAAACATACGCCAAGTTGTTGGGCTCTTTTATTGCTCATGTCCGGTTGGTCACATTATTTTGTGAACCATGTTTGCGAAATCTGTGATGGCAGTTTCTGCACTCACACACTTTTATTAACTGCACATTTGCAGTTATTTTTAAATTTATTCTGAAAAGATGCTGATAGATTTTTAAACTAGTAACGATTTGTTAGATATTTAAAGCAGAGATTATCAATTACCACACTAAGGCTGATTATTTATCTACAATCTTATCTGCCTTAATTTTAAGTGTTAAAGCTTTGGCAGAATGATTGCTTTGTTGTGACTTATAAATTACTGCTTTGTAGGAGCAAACACGACAGGGCGTGTAAGTAATTCACAAACCCCACAGACCAGCTGAACGGAAACATGAATAAGTGGTTCCTTACTACTTTATCCTTATACTTTTACCAAATGAAAAATACATGTCCCTCACACTAGTTTCTTGTGTGAGAGTGGGATTGTGTCCCAAAAAGTTAATTCTCATAAAATGTTTACATTCTACTCAGTTTTACACACACAATACACCGTATATGGAGAAGCTGTTTATTTTATTTTAATTCATGTCATAACCTATTTTTTGTCTCGGTCATTTGAGAGATAGGAAATGTAGGGGTTAGGTAAAGTAGATCGGAAATGTCGTATTTTGTTTTCTCGATCCAGTAAGTGGCGATAATGCAACATTTTAGTTGCCAGCCGCCACTCACAACCAACTTACAACCAACGAGCAGTACAGGCAGCAGTACATGTTCTCTCCTAATTGGCTGCTGTCACTGACACTTCCTGTTACGCAGCGCACTGTGCACCGGTGTTCAGTTTAAGTTTACGGATGTTCAGGAGTCTAGTTGTTTGTTACGCTGTCAACACAGACAGATTCTGTCAGTCCCACCGTTCGCCTCGTCAGCAGACCGTACACATCCAGCCGGATAAAGATGGCCCAGTGCTCCGAGCCCTCTAACGTTAGCTCCGCTCTGAACTGTGAGCCAACCAAGAAGAGGAAGGTGGCTCTTATCACTGGCATCACCGGGCAGGTAACCTCACCTACAGTTTGTATTTCACCATTTGCGCTGTGACAGTCAGTCTCCCATGGACGAAACTAGCTGTGACTGAGTTTTCATATCCAGCTCTTTTTTTCTTAGCGCCTCTGCCTGTTGAAGCGTGCCAATACGTGATTTCTGTGATGGGTTTGTTTATACCATGAACGGCGACCAGTCTTGTCACTGTTTTCGACTTCATTTTGATAGCTTCTGCTATTGCTTTTTTTTTTTTTTTTTTTAATTGAATCTCATTACAAAACGCCAGAATTGTTTTCCTCATTGTGTCTGTTCAGCCTTTTCCGTCCAGCGATGAATAGTCACACCTTGACCTGATTGGCACCGCTGCTGCTGATACAGGTTGTAAATGTGCAGACAAGTTTGCTAAAAAGATGATTCCACTTGCACTCTTCCTGCTGTGCTTTCACTACCTAAAAGACAAGAGTGGAAATAATGTCTGTCTGGTCACTTGAAGTCAGTAGTTGTGTAACTCAAAATATAAAGGATGTAGAATATGGCTTGCATAAAATCCATAAGAGTTTTCTATTTATGCATCATATCGTATCATGGTTATGACAGAAAGCAAATTATTTTTTCCCTTATTATAACACTGCTTATTTCGTTTTAGGGGGGCAAAATATTTCTCCCTGCACGTAAAACCATAAAAATGAATTAAAATTATGACAACTGACTATAATCTCCCAGAACCCAAAATGTATATGTATCTGTCCCAGATACCACTTTAAGGGCGACACATCACCACTTCGTCGAACCCACCTTATTATTCTTTTTCTCTAAATAAGGGACTTTGTTTGCTGCTCACATAGAAAACATGCAATAAAAATACTATTTAAAAGTATTGTGTAACATAAAATGATCACAGAGTTGAATACATTCTGCTGCCCAAAATGTCTCACAAAAGGCTGAAACATATAGATCTGAAAAGCAGTATTAATATACAACTTCTAATGAGTGAGTGAAGTTAAGATTATTTAAATTCCTGTAGAGAGAACAACACAGTGGATGATTCTTTATACTGTATGTCTGTTTGCAAAGCAGTTGACCAATACAGGTGGTTTTAAGGTGCATGTCTTGTCGGTTGTGTCTGATCCGTCTTGAAAGAACCAGTCTGGTTAATCTTTGAAAGCATTCGATGGGGTAGCAGTTTTATGCACTTAAAAGACAATTTTATCAAGTTTGCACACCTGTGTGTACTTTTATTTTTATGGCAGTTTTCCCAGCCACTGTCATCTGCTCTTGGGGGAATATTTGTGACGTGCGGAGTCTGGACCCACAAGCGGACACAGGAAGCTCCGGAATTAAAGTACAAAACAAAATTTATTTAACAGAAACAATTATCAAACCGAACAAAGTAAAGAACACCAGGGCTGGACACGGCTGTGGTGGCTGAGCTCTCCAGCTCCGGCAGGGCTGGAACAACAAAACAATGATTAACCAAAAGACGCTGGAAACTCCAGGAAGGTGTTAGACAAAGTGATCCGTCTTGAAAGAACCAGTCTGGTTAATCTTTGAAAGCATTCGATGGGGTAGCAGTTTTATGCACTTAAAAGACAATTTTATCAAGTTTGCACACCTGTGTGTACTTTTATTTTTATGGCAGTTTTCCCAGCCACTGTCATCTGCTCTTGTGGGAATATTGGCTTTATTAATTAATTACTATGTGTATCATAAATAAGTGTATGGTTTAAACCAGCTTTACATTTCAAAGTGTAATGGAATTACTATTGCTGTGAATTAGCATTATAAAAGTGATTTGACAAAATTGAATTTCTTTTTGATTAGATGGTATTAGATTTTAAAACTAAAATGAGCTGTGTGCAAATTAAATGTACACACAGCAATTTCATTCAACATGTATTGTAACAAAACTCCAGTATGGCCCAGCAGTCTGCAATAAGCCACAGAGCGATAGCATAGTTCATATGCACCCATAGCTCATTTTTCATATCCTGCTGATTCAGAGCAACATCGTCTTTCTTTTGGAGTTATGTTTTTGTACCTATCTGGTTTGTTCCCAGCTATTTGCTGGAAAATGCTGCCAAAAACAATTGACATAGGGGGGTGGAAGTGGATTGTATCAGGCACATCTCTCATTCCTGTCTTCACATGTCCTTGTTGTTAATGAACCAACATTTATGAGCCATAGTAGAAGAAATTGCATGTGTATGTTATATATGAGTGTGGACGTCAGAGTCTTTGATCTTTTGCTCATGACAGTTTGTAAGTGAGCAAAGATGATCCTCTGTTTCAGTTTGATGATAATAAAAGTAATGATTTAATAAGTAATTATGTGTATTTTTACTGTAACGGTTAATTTTGTGTCACCTTTAGTGGAGAAATGTTGTTACACATTTTTTCCAACAAATTTTTGTTGTGTAGCCTTATAATCTTAAATCTGAACAGTCAGATAAAAATGTTGAATAATCATTAAAGTCAAAGATGGTTCCCCCATGTACACACGCAAATCCATAATGGCAATATGGCAGAAACCATTAACCTGCTTGACTGGTTACTGTTCACTCAAATTCACACACCAATGAATGTGCTTCCAGAGGATATTTAAGTTTCAGTTTCATTTTCTGATCCAAGGACACACTGTAGGGGCCAGGTCTACCTCCTGAGAAATGGCTGCCTCTGATGGGTTCATGTTAAGTGATATTTTTGACATTTTTTGCTCGGTCTCTTCTGCTTTTCAAGATATTCTCTAAATGATGAGAAGGTGGCTTACAGGTTGATGTCACTGACATGTTGGATTACATGCTGTCACCAAAGTATGAGCCATTTATTTCTTGATATGCACCTGTTCACCTGCATCCTGAACAGCACCTGGAACATTGTTCCAATCGATGGGAACAGTGCTTGGAACAATAGGCAGAGAGGAGTGGTGGATTACAAAACTGGTCTCACTGGTATTTAAATGGTGTTGATTACTACTCCATAGTAAAATGTCATTACTGGAGGAGGGTTGGAGAGATTTCTGGTGATACTGGTATGGTTCAACATTCTGTGTTCTTCATGGGACCGGCTGTGGCAAAAATTGTTATACTGGTGGTCATTTCTATTGTTCAGCATCAGACGAGTTAGAATTTTTATTGGGGAGCAAAATCCTCATGGCAGTATGCTTGCTATCATGTTACTCATATGGATTTTTTTTTTTATTGTGGTTTCTTTGCCTGGAGGTTGGGAATGTTTGTCACAATTATGTTTCCAAACGGATTTCCTGTTCTTTCCTTCTTTCATGATAAACTCAGTTAATATTATGGTAAATGTAAAGGACTGAAGATGAAACATTGCTACACTGGTTTTTGTATGAAGGTTCTGAATGGTATTTTTATCTCAGTTTTCTTCAAACTGTTCACTCAGTTCATATGTTATTAAAACCTATCAACAGTAATACATCAGTCTATGATATGTTATGACTGTATGAAAACAGTAGGGATACCTGTCTGTGCTTGCGTTAGAACTCTGATCTTTCTGGTAGTCGTGCCTGTAAAGATCTCGGAGTGTTTAGTAGGAAGATATGGGACTTCTTATCTTGTTTGAAGATGTTTCGCCTCTCATCCGAAAGGCTTCTTCATTTCTGTGGGTCAGTGCGGGAAACCCAGGTATTTAATCCAGAGAGGGTGGAGACAATCACCAAAAGAGGATGTGATTGAAAGCAGGAGGCGATCATCTGGCTAGGCATCATGTGAGTCGTTAAGGTCACATGAGCCCAGGAGTGAATCACTCGAGAGTGTTTGCCCCTCACCCCTGGTTTCATGTGACACTTTGGGATCACATGGCCCCAGGTGTGTATGAGGGTTAAACCTCCTGGGGAGGGCTCCCAAGACAGCATTGTAGGTTGCAGACAAGTGGTGTCTTAGTCCACCACCTCTGTTTAGAGAAGGTTTCTCCAAGTGGACATAGATAGCCTCTTTTACTCCTCTTTCAAACCATCTGTCTTCTCTGTCCAGAACGTGGACATTGGAGTCCTCAAAGGAGTGACCTTTCTCCTTAAGATGCAGATGTACAGCTGAGTCCTGTCCCGATGAGGTGGTTCTCCTGTGTTGTGCCATGCGTCTGTGGAGGGGCTGTTTAGTTTCCCCTATATAAAGGTCAGAGCACTCCTCTGTGCATTGAACAGCATACGCAACATTACTGATCTTGTGCCTGGGTGTTTTGTCCTTGGGTTGGACCAGTCTCTGTCTTAAGGTCTGGCCCGGTTTGAAGTTAACTCGAATTTTGTGTTTTTTTGGAAGATTCTTCTGAATTTTTCCAATAGATAGACCTGCTACATATGGGGTGACCAAGTTCTTCCGTTTTTCACTTTCTACCTCGGGTGGTTTTTTGTGGCGCCTTTTGGACGATTTGACAAAGGTCCACTTCGGGTAGCCACATGTCTGGAGCGCTGTCTTGATGTGTGTCAATTCCTTTTGTTTTCCCTCTGTGCTTGAGGGAAACTTCTGGGCCCGGTCTTGTAGTGTCCGGATTACCCCCAAAGGATAACAGTTTGCCCTTCCTGGATTGTGCGGTGTCTCTTGGTAAGGATGGTAACCTCAGCATCAAGGTCTACAGGAAGCCCACACACACAGACCAGTACCTCTTGTTTGACTCCCACCACCCACTGGAGCACAAACTGGGGGTAATCCGGACACATTAGAATGCAACCCTGGCAAGACTGGAAAGTCTTGGAAAGTCCTTTCCATCTTCTAATGCTCTATTTGTCAAGCAGCACCTCCCAAAGCATCTTCCTCCCTCTGTCAGCAAAAGAATAACAACGTTAATTCAGACTATTGACTATGAGTTGACTATGCTGTTGAATACTGATACGCCATGTAGGAGGTGAGCAGGCAGGCAGGCATCTGGATAGGCCATCTCAGAGGTCACCAGCCAGGATGTTATGGTCACAGTGATGCCATGAATTGCTTGGCTAACTGCTCTTCATAAATTTCAGGCAGAATGCTGCTCTGTCTTAACATTTCTGACTGCTGTCTCAGTATGAAGTGTCAGGGTGAGAGGATGTGAGTTATGGTAGGCCACTCAAGTACCAAACAGAGCTGCAGAGCCGGACAGGGGCTCTGGCTGATAGAACTCTTTTACGGGGTTATGAAGAGAAGTTTGGCCTATGTGCTCGACAGTAAAACTTTATTTTGGCTGCGCGATTCTTTCTTCAGCTCTTCTGCTTGGGAAGGCAATGCTTTACTGCAATGCGATCCCATCAAACTGTTTGATGCTCCTGCTGTAAGCCGCCTTTCTTTATCCTTTGTTGCTGTTAGACGCACTTTTCTTTTTTCCGTCTCATCAGTAGCAGCCTGGGGTAGAATCTGTCCACACATCTCCTCCATCGCTCACAATGACTGCTGATGGGTCCTTCGAGGCTGGTTTCTACTGTGAATGAAGTCAAATAACTTTTTTTAATTGTTTAATTTTATAGACATCAGAGAAAAAACAAATCAAGAAAAGAGCACCATAGTTCAACAGACTTGTGCCTTGAACAGAACCAATCCAGATGCAAATTCTACAACTGGTGATGCTAATTCATAAGGACAACCATCATGAGTAGACAGAATTATAAAATCATTCTTGAAGACATGGTTAATGAGGGGTATGTGACACCTGTCCTCGACTTTGATTTTAATCAATGTTTGGATGATTATTTTTTCAGTATGATGAGCAAGGATTCTGTATTTATATGATTTTCCTGCGCTGCTTCTCGGGTGTCTTGTTTTCACAGTGTTTGTTTTGCTTGTTTGATTATGGTGCGATAAACCTTATGTTTGTCGTACTTATTGCTTCATTAACTGACTAAATTTACTAAACAAAAAAAAAACTATATTAGAATAAAAATCAAATTTCTTGAATATTGGGTCTTGAAATCTATATTTTGCCTCTGTGTTTGGCAAGTGGCAAACACTGAGAGTACCAAATGTTACCAATACTGTAACCCTCACTATGTTAATATTGTAACATTCTCCAGGGCTGATGGAAATTAGTGGGCTACAAAAACTCTCAGTTGTCTCTCTTTAGTCTTCTTTAATCAACATCAACATGGTAAAACAGATTACATCCAGCACAAGGCTCACAACACACAAGAGAATAAGGCTGGCTAGAAAGTAACACCTATACCTGTCACTGCTGAAATACAGCAGGAGGGAATTGCATTGTGTCAGAGGGAAGTGAACATAAAATATCTCTTAAAGGGACACATGTAATTGCACAAATAAAATAATAATAAAACCCAAAGTGCTGTAAATTATGCTCAACTAATTATTATGTTTAATTTAAAGTATACATAATAATGCTGTTGAATAATTCCAAATGAATGCAATTTACCACAGTGTACTTGATTAATACATATAATATACTGCAGTATATAATAAACTGTGTACATTAACTTCTCTTACAATACTTCTAGTAAGACCAAGACCCAATGGATGCACTCCTTCACCAGCAAGGGGCGCTAAAGTCATTTTACTAAGGCTTATGCATGAACATCACATGCCTCTCTTCTTGTCTTTAGCTGAAGATTTGACACTACCTGTGATCAAATGCCAAACTTTCTCTTTATTCTCAAATGAGAATATTTACTGTTTTTGTTTTCCATCTTGAGTGCTGATAAACTGATCATATTTGGGTTTTGGGGGTCTTGTTTTAGGCAAAACAAACAAACTGTGTTTAAAAAATTTTAACTAATATTTTATATGCTATACAAAAATGCTCATTGCATTTTCCTCATAGACATGATATTTTTATACATCGCTTACTTATTTTTTGAGACCCTTTCCTTTTAAAACGTTGTTACTTTTTTACATCTTATTTTTCTCTCTGTTCTTATTTCCCATTTCTAATAATTGTTTTCTCATTTTGTAATGTTTTATTTAATGATGTCCTCCTTGTTGCAGCAAAGGGAGTACATACATTTTAAAATTATATTACATTTCACAAAAAGTTGAGCAAAAAGTAATTTAACATGACTAATGTCATATACTACCGGCAATATTTTCTGCTAAGCTTGTGAATATTTTTTAATGTGTGCCTATAATCATCTTCCTTACACAGTTAGTTTATTTCATGATTAATTACATTCAAAGAGTGAAATTTAATTTTCTTACATAAAGAAACATATGCCTGGTGAGCACTAGCAAGCTTCACACGAGGTTTAACGCGTATACTTGAGCTCAGCGTTAGTTTCTGTACCCTCTTGCTTCCCCTGCAGCTTGTGCTTGTTACTGTGGACAATCCTCCACATCCAGGGGAGAGATCCACACTTTTGTAAGACCTGTAATCAAATATAAGTCAATCTTTGTTTTTCACTTGTTTTAATTGGCTCCTTTCATATTCATTGTAGCTATGCTATACAGAGATCATATAGTCAGTAAAATGAGCCTTCAAAGAGTTTGTGGTCTGACATTGACCTGGCGGGTGAGCACGTAGTTGTGAGTGCGTACTCCCACCAAGCACTCCGCTCCCCATAACAGGAAACGGCTAGGTGAGGCCATGGTTTATTGGCTAATACGGCCTCAAAGGAGCCTCTTGTTTTGAAACAGAGCTGCAGCTCTTCAGGCTTGTTTTCCATGTCGGTCTGGCATGAAACGCTTTCAACCTGGCACAGGGGCAGGAAAACATGACACCGGTTGGAGCTTTGACCACCGAGCATGGACGGACGAGGGGCTGCCAGTGCCCAAGCCCGAGCCCATCATCCCCTGAGGCTAAGCAGAAACAAGTTTGGCATCAGTGCCAGCCGGACTGCACAACCTGCAAAAGCTGAGAATGAGCATTTAAAGCATAATTTAAATTTTATTAAACATAAAAAAAAATTGCTATTATATTGTATTAAGATGATTAGAGCAGTAATTTAAAGTTTTTTTTTAACCATCTCAAGGTGTTCAAGCATGACAGTGTAATAATAGTTGAATTTTCTATTTCACTTTGAGTTAAGATTATGTTACAACCCTTTTTAAATCATCATTATTGTCATTGCTGTTTTTCAATTTTGTGTGAAGATTAACATCTATATATCTATATATGGCTAATCCGGCTAAAACTGTCATGGAGAATAATAAGTTAATAACATCAAACCTATTCATCTATTAAATTAAGTCTCAAGTTACTAATTGCAATAAAGACAGGAATTTATGACTGCCAGAAAGGAATGGAAGCCATAGTTCGACACCATTTAAAACCTGGTATGTGTAGGTTTTTGAGGTGTATTATTGAACGCTCCAATAACCTGATGGTTCAGGCCTGTGTTGGTCAGCTGCAATTTCTCAAAGGTGTGTGACTGTGAGCTTGTTTTCTTCTGCCCCCTAGTGGCTATACATCTGCTAATGCAACACACTAACTAACCTGCGAAAGCAAGTAACCTGAGAGGTAAATTCTGTGACATTTTGGTCTAAATAACCCCAGTTTTTTAGTTTTGGAGCATAAAGCATCCATAGGCAAATGTCCAATGTTGGCCCACCACAACATTCTAGACCCTCAAATATTCGATTCCCTCCCGTTACTATGTGCTGGTTCTTGGGTGTCCCTCCCTAAAACCTTCCTCTTCTGCTCCCTGCCCTCCACCTTGACGTTTACCCCCGGACTTGGAGTGTATCCATGGGGCTGGCAGGCTGGCAGAGTGCGAGTACAGAGTGTGTGTGTGTGTGTGTGCACATATGTGAGGGGGATTGAGGGATGAATGCCATGACTAGTCCGGAATGTTTCAGAGTGTTCCAGAATGTGCGGTCGGAAAGTCTGAGCAGGGAAAAAAGACGGAGTTACATGGGTGAGAGGAACAAGACCTTCTTGACATGGCTCGCTCACAGATGCAAGCCCAGGACTCTTCTATAGTGTTTTTTTTTGTTTTTGTTTTTTTATATTACTCAAGTCTATTTATGCATCATGAACTGAACAATATACAGTTTTTTTTTTCCCAAAAATTCACTCCACCACCGCAAAAGTTGTGTTTAAAAGACCCTTCGGAGGTGGCAGTGAGATGATGATATGGAGAACAACTTTGTTTCATTGAAACGTCTTGAAATATTGATGATCACCCTATTTTTCTGTTATCACTAGACAAACCTGAATTTTCCTGATTCTTCCATCGTGTAATTGTTAGATATAGTGATGATCCCCATCAATGTGGGGAACATTTCAGCTGTTTGGGATGGGAGGTGGCACTGTTCGTTTATTTATTTATTTTTTTCGTTTTTTTCTTTTAAATCTTAAACCTATATTTCTAATATTCATTATCATGTGTTTTTTCCTCCTGTTAAGATTTATTATGGTGGCCCTGAAATCTGACACCTGATTTATAGTCAAATCAGAAAGAAAGTATTATAATGTTGACATAATCAGACAGTTTAATACATTATTAATCTTTTAGGGCTATTTTGTGACCAATTTTGATCAAATAGTAGAGAGTAACACAAACAAATATTTAACAACTTGTGCTGTTGCATCTATTAGTGTATTATTAATTATTTCCGTGTAAACGTTTTACATGTGTCTGTCTGGTAGATATAAATTTTGTGGTTTTTTTGGGGTTTTTTTTTTTTTTTGACACATGTTGTTTTTGTCTTTTTTTTTGTCCTTCCTGGTCTCTTACAGTTATGTCTACATTTAGCAAAGTCCTGCCTGTGTATGTCTGTGGTTTGCTCTAAACGGTGGAGAATCAGTTTTGGCTCTCCATGTCCTGTAAAAAGGATGTTTTGAATTGTGTCCTCTCCTCAGAATGTGTGAACCATTTACAGTATAACTGATATCCAATGCCTAGTTTGCCCTGTTGCTCTGTGTTTAGTCATGGTTTTGTTGTGTTTCCATGAATCAAAAAACTCAATCAACGTGTCTGAACTGTACGTTTGTAAGATGCGTAATTGCAATGCCATTTTACAAGTTTTAAGAGGGATTGTCCTGTCTTTTCAGGATGGTTCCTACCTGGCTGAGTTACTGCTCAATAAAGGCTACGAGGTAAGTAAAAGATCCAGCCTGCAAACTTCACAGCCCTGAGAGTCTGTCCTTTGAAAGCATGAGCACACACATCCACACAAGTAAATGCAGATGCGCATGAATGCCACTGAACACAGACACACAGACACACACACTGCAACATTCCCACTACAAGCTGCAGTGTAGGTTCAAGTTCGTGCCCTGACTGACTCACATCTTACACTGATACCACCCTTTGTGTTGCTTCAAGCCAGTTCACCCCTCATATTTTACCCTTAGGTCAGACCATTAACAGGGAAACAGTCGTTGTTATACAGTCGAGGGAGATCATAGACTTTCAATTGCTGCTCATTGTGTTTTCAGGAGCACAGTCAACAGTCTTTGGATAGGTGCAGAGGTTAACAGACTGTTTCTGAATCACAGAAGCTGCATGAAGCTTCAGCGGTTATCTTCAGTTCATGAAAAGGCACCAAATACACTTACATGTATTGCACCGGCGCTCATTGTGCATTCCTGACAGTAGCTGCTTGACTTCCATCCCAGCCGGCCTGGTCAGCTTCACCATCAGGCAGCACAGAGGAGGTAGGCCAGTGCCTGGCTGGGGATGGGGGATCACATAAAAGGGGCACAGGCAGACAGGAGGTGCACAGTGAATAAAGGAAGTGAGGTCAGGGCACAGCGTCCTCCCACTAATGGACTCCCCTTGGATCACGTTCGGTTATCTCACTTGAGCAGAGCTTCCTCACACACTCCCTGCAGAACATTGAGTCCAGATCACAGATCACAGGCACCATTAAATACACAGCGAGCTGGAGCCATGACACAAAACATTGTTACATCAGCTTGGCAACGTAAAAACACTTTGCTGGCCCAGCAGTCTTTCAAACAAACACAATACATAAAAAAAACCCTCTCATCTTGTGTAATCATCTCATCATTCTGTTGTCACATACGCTAAACATGGGAAACTATAGCTACATATTCTTATTGGTAAAGTCTTTCAGGTTTTGCTTGGTGTAATGTTTTCTACTGATTACTCATATAGGCTGGATTTGTATTGGCGTTCCAATGTTTTGTTGAACAAAAAACATTTGTCAAAACTATTATAATAATTGTCCACACCAACAAGTTTTCATGAAGTTAAATGTTCCTCAAAATTATCCATCGTACTGCTCTTGTTGGCAGTTGTAGGGGTGCACCTTAAGATTTGCTTGATAAAGATAATGTTATCCTATCACTTCCAGATCACATGTGTAAATAATGTACCTCTACTTTACAAAAGCTGATTGCGAGATGGCGCCGTGCCGGCAGCAGCCTGTTGCAGCAGTTCCTGGTGACCTGTTCCCTATTGTGATTTTTCTTGTGTCTTTTGTGTTGTTTTTCTTTTTGCCTTTTGCACTGTACGGTGTACCTTGAATACAACAAACCCAAGGTTGCGTTTCAACGTTTCTCCACTGGCAAATTAGATTGATGAACTGGAAGCGCTCACCAGGAGCCAGAGTGAGTACAGGGAGTCCAGTTATATGTGTTTTACAGAAAAGTGGCTGCATACCGGACACCACCGTGACTCTCCCCAGCTTCCACATGATCTGAGCGGACAGAAAGAACCACTGCTAGTGGTAAGAAGAAAGGAGAGGGGCTCGCCTTTTTCGTTAACAACCGGTGGTGTAACCCTGGACAAGTCACCGTGAAAGAGCGTGTCTATGACCCAGACATCGAACTTCTTGCCATTGGTTTTCATCTGTATTATTTGCCATGGAATTCACCAATGTCGTTGTGATTACTGTTTACATTCCTCCATCCGGGAACACGGAAGCAGCGTGTGACATCATCCACACTGTAAGTGTGGGGCTTCGGACTAAACACCCTGGAGCCTTCATCACCATCACAGGGGATTTCAATCATGCCTGTCTCTCCTCCACCCTCCCCACCTTTCATCAGTTTATTTCATGCACCACCAGAGAAAATAAGACTTTGGACCTCCTGTATGCCAATGTTAAGGAGGCATACACCTGCACTGCCCTGCCCCGACTCGGCAGGTCAGATCACAACCTTGTCCTGCTCCCTCCACAATACAAGCCTGTTGTTCAGCAGCAGCCAGTCACAGCGAGAAGAGTGAGGAAGTGGTCTCCTGAGGCCATGGAGGTACTGAGAGGAGCACTGGAGACCACCGACTGGAACGCACTGTATGCACCACATGGTGAAGACATTGATTGCATTGTGGACTGTGTCTCTGAGTACATCAGGTTCTGCATAGAAAACACCATTCCCACTAAAGTGGTCTGCTGCTACCCAAACACCAAACCCTGGGTAACCAATGACCTGAAGGCTCTTCTCAACAGAAAGAAGAGGGATTCCAGGGTGGGGGACCGGGCAGGACTCACACGAGTTCAAAGTGAACTCATACACAGACTCAGAGAGAGTAACAACGCCTACAGGAGGAAACTGGAGGAGAACTTGGGGAGGAACAAGGCCAAGGATGTTTGGAGTGGAATGAGAGAGATCACTGGCTTCCAGGGTAAAGGTGTAGGAGATACAGTCAAGGGAACACACAAAGGGCAAATGAGATTTCACCTTTTTTTCAATAGGTTTGACTCCAGCCCCTCCTCCTTCACCAGGCCTCACACTCCACCCCTGACCCAGTCATCCTCCCCCAACCCCCACAGCCCCATACAAACCTCCGCTTCAGACACCTCACTGCCCCATCACAGCCAGGCCTCATCTCCACTCCTCAGAATGGACTACACATTACAGCCCGACAGGTGACGAGAGAGTTGGAGAGGCTCCACCAGGGAAAAGCTGCTGTACCGGACGGCATCAGCCCTCGAGTGCTGAGGACATGTTCCCTTCCAGCTGAGCAGAGTGCCCCAGCACCTCTTCAACTTGAGCCTGCACCTCCAGAGAGTCCCAGTGCCCAAGACGAGTCATCCGACTGCGCTGAATGACTACAGGCCCATAGCACTGACCTCCCACATTATTAAGGTCATGGAGAGGCTGCTCCTGGCACATCTCAGACCCCTGGTGTGCCCATCACAGGATCCCCTGCAGTTTGCCTACCATGTCGGTGTAGATGATGCCATCATCCGTCTGCTGCAAAATGCATATTCTGTACTTGACAGGCCCAACACCACTGTCCGTATCACCTTTTTTGACTTTTACAGCACCTTCAAAACCATCCAGTTGAAGCTGGAGGACATGTGGGTGGATTCTCCTCTGATCGCGTGGATCACAGACTACCTGACTGGCAGACTGCAGTTTGTAAGATTACAGCACTGTATTTCTGAACGTCCTTCCTTCAATGTATGTCACTGGATGCTCCTAATGTTTTATCACTCTGTTGTGGAGAGCGCCATCTTCTTTGCTGTGGTGTGCTGGGGCACAGGCATCAAAGCAAAGGACGCCAACAGACTGAATAAACTGATCAGGAAACCAGGTTCTGTTGTCGGCTGTCAGTTGGCAACTTTGAAGGAGGTGTTGGAGCAGGGGATGCCGACCAATCACCTCTAACCACCTCCATAAAACTGTGAACATTCTGAGGAGCAGCTTCAGCAACAGACTGATCCAACCCCGCTGCTCCAAGGAACGATAAAGGATGTCGTTCCTCCCCAGTGCAATCACTTTTCAACACCTCTGTTATTAGACACTACACACTTTACTTGTTAAAATCATTCACCTCCTCCTACCTGCACTTAACTCTGCACTCTCTTCACAACTTCTGCATATTTTGTTAGATTTTTACAACTGCCTACACTGTCTATATTTTTCTACTTTTATTTTTATTTTCTACTTTTATACTGCATTGTGTTATACAGTATGTCCCATTGGTCCTGTACCTGAACATCCTTGCTGCTGTGACGAATTAATTCCCCTATGGGGAGTAATAAAGTCATCTCTATCTATCTAGAGGGCTTTGTTAAAATGATAAAGTAAACTTGAAAATGTAATTCTTGTGTATCATTGTAATTTTCAACATATGCACGTGTTCTCTGCATTCAAATGAATGCAATGATTTTCATCATTTTCATATTAATGACAGTGCTATTAAATAGCAAAAGTAAAATGGAAAATCTACTTGACATTCCATTTTCAAAGCCCTAACCTTGGCAATATTGAAATGTAATAAGCAAAGTTATTCCCCTCCAAGTGTTTGTATTCCAATTTACATGTGACCAAGCTCTTCTGAGGGACAAAGGCAAAAGACAACCTGCTGCTTCAACGTAAAAGCTGTGATCAGCAGTATTTTCCTCTGTTGTTTTTATTGCGTTGACACTATGAAAGCATTGTTACAAGACTGTATGAAAGTGGTCTCCAAGTACTGATAATGTTGCAGTAATGTTAAAACTGAGGTGATCCAACTAATAGAAAGTATTCATTTCTTTTGACAGGTTCATGGTATTATCCGTCGGGCCAGTACCTTAAACACTGCTCGCATTGAGCACCTTTACCTAAACCCACAGACACACACTGAAGGCAGTAAGTATCCATTGTACATCACTGATGTCTGGTTTACAGTAAAGAGTTAAAAATATTTTCAATGATATCTGTCACTTTATAAATGAAGAGTTTTTTTCATGGCTGTCAGTTTTAAAACTAAGAAAAAATGCTGCCAATACTTGATATATATAGATCCTAAATACCAATTGACCTCAGGGATTTTTTATGGAATTCTCATCTTAAACCCCAATCAGTTGGCTGTAAACTGATATTAATTCTGTTAAATATTCCAGTAACCCATATGGTTGTGAACTCAGGACAGTGCTGTAAAGGAGATTAAAACTCACTCAGTTTTCCCTTAATTAAAAAAAATGATATAATGTTAACTTTTATCAATGGGACATCATGTTTTTAGGTCTTACTGTTTGTAATCCAAAAAATGCCTTCTTAGTACAAATGCCTGTCGGTGAATATGTGAATTTAATTTCTCAAGTCATTTCATGTGTTATCTTAAATTTTATGAATTGTGAGGTATGACAGTAGACAAAACAGACAAAACAGACAAAACAATGTAAAATTAGAAATTTTATTCTGGATTTGGAGGGCGTTTGGGTGGTAAATAGGTCAAACAAGCGGGTGAATTTGACCCATGAGGCCTTAGTTAATGTCCTGTGCGAAACTGAAAGTTCATATTGATAGGTGTTATTTCTTGTCTGTAATTCACTCAATGTCTTCAACCTATGTCACATAAAAATAAAAGTATTATATTATGTACATAATATAAATAAATATAACTTATATTAATATAACTTATAACTTAATCCAAGCCATGTTGATTTTTTTCCCCCTTAAATCAAACCATGTAGTTTTTAGTCTTGTGTCACATGACAAAATCCTTTTCCGTCTAGAATAAAATGTAATGTTTAGTGACACACAGAAGACCCTAAAATGCGCAAAATAACATTCATCCCATGAGATCAAGTCAGTTTGTCACAGTATGTATCACTCCCTCTTTGTCAGACATGAAGCTGCATTATGGCGATCTGACCGACAGCACATGTCTGGTGAAGATCATCAATCAGGTGAAGCCTTCAGAGATTTACAACCTGGGCGCCCAGAGTCACGTCAAGGTATTGTAAGACCACAAACACACCTACACACACCCAGATACACTCCCATGTATCTTTTATCTGTGCAACACACTTAAGTTCCTCCAAATGAAGATCACCTTTCTATCTGAACTTCCTAGTAAATGCTTTAAACTCTCGTCCTGTTTTTTTGGTTTACTGCTCATGAGTTTTTTTTGAAGAGACAGGCAGAAGAAAAGGGCTTATAATTCTTGATAACACCTAATATGCATTCAAACAATAACAATGATTAATGAATAATGAACTTGATATCAGAGAGCAATTGGGAAAGTTCGGTTTCAATGGTTTTCATTTTTGTGCCACTGTGATTTCCAGAAATCTAATTGTTCGATGGTGGCTAGCTTGAAATCCTTCTGAGGAAATTATCTGTTTTGATTAATTACCAATAAATTATTTTGATTTTATGTAGGTTTTATTTAAAGGTATTCTACTTATTGTTGCAGACAGTGTCAGATGACGTTTCAGATGTTTGAGTGTGGATATTAACATGGTTGATGTTAGGGAATATACTGTGATGTTTGCAAAATAATTTTCACCTTTTGAAATTTGAATCAAATAAAAACATCTGAACATGCTGACACATACCTGTACAACCTGCCCTGTTATGTTACAATATTGTTTGCAATTTTAGTCACATTATTAAATTATAATTGTGTCTGTGTTTAGCTCCATGTTTGTATTGTGTTTGGTGCTGGGCAGGTTGAATGCAGTAGGAGCTTATTTGCTCTGTTGCTACTGGAACCAATAGCGATGGAGTCGTAGAAAAACCAAACAGCATACGTGCTCTAAAAACTGAAAAAGATACTCTAAAAGAGGCATAAAATTACCTAGAGCTGCACAGTTTCTGTAAATTCATCTCTGCGAGATCCTGACACTTTTTCTTAGATTACAACTGTTTCACGTCTCTGCTAACCTTGTCCAACTCATATTGCAGACAGACAGTGAACGATTTAAGTTGTATTCACATTCCAATTATTAAAAAGTATTGAGTAATGATACTTTGAGAAGGTTAAGCGGTTTTATTTCATAGCCAGTTACTGTTAGGAAGGAAACATTTTCCTAAACACTCTATTTTAGGAAATAGTTTTAATTAATGGATGCAGACTTTTTTCTTTTTCTATAGAGTTTTTGCTATTGCATCTAAAAAAATTGTAAACCTTGTCTATTTAGAAATTCCAAAGTTGGTGGGTGCAAGTTCCTCCACAAATAGCTGCATTTGAGTGCCAGCGTCTGCATCTGGTTAGAACTGAGTGTTGCTGTGAACGTTGAGCACCAGATGATGTTAAAAAAGAGACTGTCAGTTCTTGGAAGTGAAAAGCTCATGTGCGGAGGATGCTGGATCTAATGGGACAGGAAATAATGTTTTCTTGGATGGGTCAGTCAGTGCCACAATGTCCCTTTTGTGTTGGAGCTCTGCCGTGATCCCAGGAGATCCCTCGGCGCCGCCCCCTCCCTCCTCCTGCCACCCCTTCACACTGGGATCTGACACAGTCTACAGGCAGCACTGATTCTCCGTCACCATGGCGGTTTGGGTGAGAGATTGAGCCAAGAGCTTGGTCAGATCACAGATAATAAGGCCATTCGTGATGTGAACATGAGATGCTGCTTTGCAGTCGTATCCTCATTGAATCTGGCTGAATTTGGTTATGTGTGGTATTATTTCATCTTTTATTTCATATGGATTTTATTCCAGTACTTGAATAAAACTGTAAAAGTCACATCCACCCCCACGTCTGGGTTATAGTACAAGCTTTATGTAACTATGAATGAACTGATTAATGAGAAAGTAGCAGAGTTATAGTTTCAGTAATCAATTAATCCTTAAAAATTACAATAAAATTGAACCAGACTTTCTTTGAGATATAGGATAATTTTAATTGTTGATAAAGAAGGCTTCCAGGAGTCTTTTTGCGATTGTACGCGTATCCTCTGTTAACACCACTTTGAGTCCAGGAAGCTCTCCCACTTTTTAAAAATCTGATAATTCTTTTTCTCACTCAGTGTGATTTGTAGAGACTTCAATATCCTTTCTCAATATCACGATGATACTTCTGCCACATTTGCCACACAAATAATTTTTTCTTTATTTCGTATTTGTGGCTAAAATGTTTGGTGTCCACCATCTCTTAAGAACCGCTGCTAGGTGTTCCAATTTCCTCACCAACTGTCTACCAGTTGCTGCCAGGTAGGCTACCTGGTTTACCAGAGCTTGACGATTTATCACAGCTGTCTGTATCTATTGATTAAATCAGTTATTGATTCTGTTTCTAAGCAAGATAGTGTTTTTTCTTTTTTCTTTTCCTTGTTTAATTGTACGTAAAAACTGAATATCTTTGGGAAATGGAGTTTGAGTATTGGTTGGGCCAATGAATGATGTGAATAAGCATGGACTTTCTTTTTAAGACCCTGTTAGCCCAAATGATTTACATGGAGACCAAATATTAATCAATAATAAAAATAATCCTTAACTGCAGCCTAACATCAGCACTTATAGTATGGACATGTAAATCTACCAAAACGTTTTAAGATTATATGATAACATGTTTAGTACTAACAATACCAGAGAGATGTTTGGCAATTGTCTTTAAAAGGACATTTGTCATCGACAAAAGGATTAACAATGGAGTGAATAACAATTGGTTAGTTGCTGATAACCGCTAAAAGTGTAAAACCTGTGAAAAAAGTGTGACTAAGATTGAAGTAAGGGAAAAAACATAAGAGAAGAAGTGACAGACAGGAAGAAGAAGAGAGTGGGAGAACAAGTGGGAAAGGATTATGACTCCTCTCCACATCCTTTGTGGTCAGAGGCCGTGACTCAGGCTCCCAGCGCCCACATGGAAGGTCATCCACAGTCTACACACTCAGTGACAAAAAAAATCCCTGTACCTGTAAATGGTTTGCCTGTGTTTATTTGCTTCCACACCTATAAAACCCAGCTCTGGCAGCTCTTCACCACAAACTGCCCATTCTGAACAGCTGAGCCCCTTGATTACTGGCAGCAGTGCTGTGGAGCAATTTCCAGTCTGTCCCACCACAGAGGAAAAGATCACTCACACCAGCTACTCAGCATCTCTCTCTTTGTTCACTTTGCTTCTGCTATTTCACAGGGAATTCCATCTGAGGCCATGTTCATCTGACTCTCCAAAGGAGCTTTAGTTTCTGGTGTTGTTTTAAGATGGGATGTATGTGTGTGGGTGCTGGTTTCCTTTTTAGAGAGTCATCACTGAGAACAAAGTGAAGGTTATTTTATGATGCTGCTGGGGCGGTGGTGAATGGGGAATAATGGACGGACACTGGAAGGCCAGAAAGTTAGTCAGCTGTGGTATGGAAAGAGCAGCACAACAACAAAACAAAGGAGATATTCTGTCTTCTTTGCGTGACCGTGAAAAGAAGAGTTGATCATTTTCATCTTTGCCCTCAGATGTTTTACTCTAAAAGCAACAGTTCACCTATGTAGTCATAACCCACAGATAAGATGGCCAAAGATTTTGTTGTAAATGCTATTCCTTAGATTCTGATGGATTTTTCAAATGTTTCTCACCAACCAGACTTGGGAATTGAGTATAGCCAAATAGTGTAACTTGAAAACAAGATTCAAAATGTACTTAAAGCCCTGACAATTAATTGTCCAAACAAGGAACTGTTTCACTGTTTGTGATGGAATTGAAATGGTGGATAGTGAATAGATAATAGGAGTTAAACACATCAGTTTCTTGTGGGATTTTGATTTTGTGTTTTCTTATTGTATTTATTACCATTGTTTCGGCACAAAATGTCCAAAAATCCAATGAACTGCAACTTACATAAGCCAAAGTTAAAGTAACAAACATGCCATAGCCTCATCACAGGTGTGTTGTTGTGCATTAAAACATGCTCAAGCAGGTAACATGTTTACCGTTGTATTTTAGCCACCTAAAATTTGTTAATTAGTACTAAACACCAAGTACTGCTGAGGAATGTTATTTGTTTGGCAAATATTTCTTCATGGATCAAAGTAATGACAAGGCAAATATTTGACCTTCTCATTTCAATTAACCACCTTGGGCAGTGTATCTTTATGCCAAAATTGACTGGAGACTGTCTGAATGTTGTTGAAACATTTGATCTAAAAGCAGTTCTTTCAATGTCATGGTGCAGAGAACCCACAAGTGTTTCATTGCAGTCCATCCATCTGTTCCAAAGTGGTGGTTACAATGAGCAACAGACATTGCTAAAGTTATCTTCAGGCTTACTATTGTCACAGCGGGAGGATCTCTGTCTTCCTACAAACTATCCTCCCAGGCTGTGAACGTTCCTTCCTCCAAACAAGCTTCTCCAGGTGACCATATTTTAGCAGTGTTACATGGTTAGAAACCTAAAAGTTACCTAACAGGACACTGCAGTTTGCCAGTTTGTCCCATTTTGCTATAAAAAATGTGCAAACCAGCCAGTTTTCTCTGCCACAGAATCCATCCATCCATCCAGAACTTTTTCTGTGTTCTGTTGCTTTTACTGGTCAAAAGCCTTTAGGAATGCAAGCTTGAGTGACAGGTTTGGGCTCAGTTAGAACAGTAATGTTGCGCAAGTATAACATGTATAATTTGTGGGTTTCAAGGACCAGAAGCGAGACTGGGACGAATCTCAAGTGGAAAATGCAATGCCGCATGTAAGCGACACGCTGAGAAATACTTTGGTTTTGTTTGTTTTTTTAAATGTTTTTTTAAGAAATCCAATTAGAATAGAGAGACCCATCATAAATTATACATCCTTCTTTTATACTAAAAATTGAAAATTTTGGAAACTCGCCTCGTGAAATATGCATGAACACCAAATCCAAATGGGGAAAGTGCCTACCGGCTGCTCACAGTAATCTGTTCTGCATCTGATGGTTCAACATGACCCTTTTGTGTTCTTCCACTGGAGGGCTTGACAGGAAAACTGAACAAAACCCCTCAGCGTAGTTCTGGCCATGTGAGATCTCCCACCTGCGTCTTGGAAAAGACGTATTAACCTAGCTTGCTCATGAGGGGGAAAACGACCTGACGGGAAAAGGGTCGGGATGACGAGACAGAGGGTGGAAAGAGTTTGGGGAGATGGGTTATTGTATGTGAGAAGCAGCACTAGTTTTTCATCTCATTGTTTTTGGTGACAAAAAGTACCAGTTGCATTCCAGAGACAGATGTGCCTCTTCTTTAGTCTTCATTACCCATTCCTGAATTCTTCCTCACCAGCCAGTGATCTCCTTACAGTCTCTCTTTCCTTGCTACACTTTGATCTCTTGGCCTCCTGTCTGGCCTTGCAGAGTCTCCCATGCCTGTGTCCCCACATAACTCTGCACTGCTTGCTCCATGTGATGATTCATTTTGTAGGCCTAAAGTGGCTTTTGTTCAGCCTGTCAGAAGTATACTGTCATATACAAGCAGGAATACCCTTACTTACTACAGTCTGTGGGCATGTTATGCAATTGTTATGATTCGTTAGTAATGTGATTCATTGTTGTTGTGTCGTCCAATAATGTGCAATGACATCCAATACATTGAGATGACTCCCTTAATGTGTGCCAAATCTGTTCCAAAAAAAGGACTTCACTTTGCATTGAGAGCCATGTGCATCCAAATTTTTTTTTTTTTTTTTTTTCTTTCAGATAAACTGAAGCATCAAACGCTCTTTGTGATTATTCATTTGAAGATAATAAAAGCCTATGAAACCCACTGGATTATGTCATGAATGCGTTGACCTTAGATTTAAAATAAGACAAATGCATGGAAAATGTTTTTCACATAATAACAATAATATATCATAAGATTTTCAATTAGCTATTAAGTTACCATGAAGTGAAATAATTATCATTTATTAAAATGTACCTTCTCAAGTATTTGGGGAAGACTATTACTTGTGCTCCCTGAAAAGTTGACAATTTTGTTTTCACCTTATACTTGTGCCAACACCAGTCCATTTGTGACGATATGAAAACTCTATTAAGCCCCTACAGATTACAAGTACCGGATTTTTGTGGTTTGTCATTCTTCTTCTGATGTTTTAAACAAACCCTGTAAAGTGACATTAATCTTTAGAAAAATGCTCTATTGCGTAGACAAGCTTTCACTTTGCTCAAAGTAGGTAGACATTTTGGAGAATCTTGGCTTTCGCGGTCCAAGATTTTGTAAATAACATATCAATAAGGTTAAATCAAAACAAAATATTTCCAAAATGCGTTTTCAGAAAGCTGAAAATACAGCTTTTTCTTGCTTGAAGAAAATGTGAACCTTGTGTGAGGAACCGTTCTCACAGGACAACAACAAAGATCCTTTGAGAAATGTCAGTTCTTCTCCAAAGTTGATTGGTTCAAACAAGAACTTTCCTGAGCTCATACAAGGTTCTGTATTTCCCAGGACAGTGGCAAACACTCTGGCGAACCCCTCTGTGAGTGGTGAGTGGCCTCGTCTTTGTCACAGCCCACTGGCCGGGTTTACTCACGCTCTGATTAGTGTTTACAGTAGTTCCATCCAATCAGGCCTCAGTGGCACACTTGCAGTCGTGTGTGTATCTCTCCTGGAACTGAATCCCCCACTGATCCTGTGTTTTCTGCCCCGTAAGACTCGTGAGTTGCATGTTTGCGGTTTGTGCGTAATTTTCAGGTGCCATGCGTTTCATTGTTTTAAATCAGCATCAGAACCCTGGTGGTTTGGGGACTGATGGAGATGCAGTTTCTTTTTCCCATGCGTACCATGCGCTGAATGAGCAGAGGCAGGACTGTCATCATGTTGGTGGCCTGTATATCAGCAGTCAGAATATCTCCCCGAGCAGGCCGAGCCCTATTTTGAAAAGGTTAGGCCTCCATGCAAGACAAGCAAGCCTGGCCTAGGTCGCAAGTGAACTTTAGCTTAAGAATAGACTCCTCCCTGCCAAGAAAAACAAGTCTGCACTTTCCCCGCTCGGAGTCAGGGAATGTTTTGTGGTTTTGCTTTGTGGGTCAGATTCGTGGCTCCCCTCATGAGTCAGTGCTTTTTCTGTTTTCCAGCAAGGTTGTAACACATGGAAAC
>KV751399.1:392581-434581 GCA_001698575.1 Mola mola
ATTTTAATGCAAAAGTGTCCTTTTATTATTTCTCTGAAAAAAAGGACAAATGCTGTAATTTTTCTTATCTTTTCTTTATAAAAATGTAATTGAGGTATGGAGGTTGTAATCTTTACAAACTGCAAAACAATGCATATTTCTTTTTCCTTGTAAATGCGAAAATAATCTTCCATAATTTCAGTTTAACAACATCTTCTGTCTGAAAAATTGAATTTGTATCTTCTGGGAACTGAGCATTAAACTTTGAAAGCAACTCTGCTCCCCCATACCCTCCTTGTTTCTGCTCTGTAGCTCCACCCTGCCCATTCAGACAGTTGTTTTGACATGTTTTCAATAGCGTCCGGATCCAACTGCCGCAGCTGAAACTGCTGTCCTTTCACCACTCTTCCATCTTTATAATGGCTACAAGTGGCGATTTGCCACATAGTGGTATGAAAAGACCTTAAAGCTAAGTCACAGTATATAGCATCAGCACCATCTCCTAAAATCTGTATCACAACTACTCTGATATCTCCATTGGCTGGATGAGACACATAATGGTATAGACTTGAAACCGGCTTGCATTGCATCATTACATCCCTAACATATATAGATCTAATATAGTTAAAACCTCCAAATCAATTTCTACGTTAATGTTCTCCAGCAGCCCACTGGCAAAGCTAACAGTGATGACATTGATGTTAGTTTCCCCAACAGGCTAATATCAATGATAAGTTCCCAGAGCCCAAACAGACCAAAACCCATAGATATCTTCTCCTTACAACAGGTAAGAAACAGTAAAATTCTTTGGCTGATTGATCAATATACTAATTACAATCTTTCCTGCTATAGATAATTTATTTTCTGAAGTAAACCACGTTGCTGCCTTGGGGATGAGCAGAAAACCATTTTAAAGTTTAAAAACATCTCCAAGCGGTTTTCTTTAGAATGAAAGCATAGCGGGGCCCCTTCTCAGGAGTATAATTCATTTCTGAACGTGCCCCCTCAGCGAATGGTGCACCACAGACATGCCTAAGCTGCAGTCAGTGACCCAGAACTATGACTGTGTTTATGTGCAGTAGATTTTGGAGGCGCTTTGAGCTTACGTTTGCATCCCGTACACCTTTATGTGATGGTGCTGATGGTGATGATGATGAAGAGGAGAGAGGGAGGGTGTGTGGGCGATGATAAGTGTCATCTCACATAGAACACGATTAGTCAGGAGATAATCTCTGCTCTCCTCTTTGTATGCTGCGTGGGCAAACTCCTAAGAAAACACTTGGCTGTTTTCTTGGCTTTTTTCTGCTTTCAGCTTTCTGCACACAGGCACACACAAGCACACACACACACATGCCAAGCAATTACAGAGAGTGAAGCAAGAAATTACAAAAGAAAGTTGGGTGTGTTGTTTTGTAGTCAGCACGCTCAGCACGTATGCTTGCATTTGTCTTTTCACAGGTTTTTCTTCTCTCTGCTGTAGGTGGGCTCGTCACAATTTGGGTGTCGTTATGTAGCGTAGCTTGGCATCAAAGCTAGAGGGTCCCCTAACATTCCTAACAGTTCCCTCAAGCATTCCTCACCCAAATTATGAACATAATGATGTGGGGAAATAAACCCATACTTACACAAACACTGGCCTGGAGAGTATTCATAATTTCCCCCCCGACTGGCCAATCATTTTGACAATGACGACCATTACGCACACACACTAAATCTTTCCTACGTCTCTGTGCCACTGCTATGGTAATATCTGGCGGGTTCGGTAATCCAAAGCTGGGTGTGTTTATACATGTGTGGCCAGCGCAGGCCACAGCCACAGCTGAACGTTTACAATAACAGTCTCCAAGCGATGACTGCTATAATAAATGTCAACCATCTTAGCTGAAGTTAGTCTGCTTTCCTGTGCTGATCTCATTACAGTCAAACTACAGTAACATTCCTCAGGCACCGAGATTGTAAACCATGGATCAAGAACAAAGTCGTACTCCCCAAAACCTCTGCCCCCATCGTACACAGGTGTGATCTTACTTGATGACACAGCCAGCACAACAGGTGGAGAGACTGTAGAGGGAGTATCTTCTTTTGTGTGTGCAAGAGTCGCATGGCAGTTGCATTTGGTGATCTGTGCTTCAGTATAAATCGGGAACTGCTGAAATTCTAAAACTGTAAACAAGACAATAATCAGCTTATTAAACGCACATACAAGTAATTTAATGTATGCTGCTCAAAATGCATAGTTTAATGTAGTGAAGTAGCGTCTTGTCTTCATTGTTGAAAGCCACCATTACTGATCAAAATTGATCTGCGTCAAATGCTTGCAGACAAGCTGATGTTTTATTTATTGAATGTTTAGTCATGTTAACCCACTTTGTTCTCTCCCAGAAAAATTCCGAAGAATGAGTATGCAATTGAACAAAATATCAAGTGGCTAATAAATGTTATACATTTTAATGAAGAAAAACTGCACATTGTGTCTTTTTGTGACAGGGATTTTCTAAAACATGGCCAATGTTGTTCTAAAAATAAATACTTAATGCATATCTTAAGATACTTAGTTTAGAAGTTTTACTAGTAATGACTAAGTTTTATTATGAATTACAAATGTCATTGATTTCAATAAACTATCTGACGCTTAAAGATTAAATAATACAAGCTTCAGAAATTTAATTAATTTCAGCAATGTCATATCAAATTATGTTAAGTTACTCAGATGTTGATTTGAATTCTGAGTTTTGACATTGAGCAGCATGTATCTGAATTGAACTGGCGACTTGTCCAGGGTGTAGCCCGCCTTCGCCAGATGATGCTGGGATAGGCTCCAGCCCCCCCCCTTGCAACCCCTAACAGGATAAGCGGTAGAAAAATGGATAGTTGGATGGATGGACTCCATGTTACATTTCAACAAACACAACGAAAAGAAGTCAGTGATACTTAATCTATTGTTTTTGGGGCCAAATTAGTAATAATGGGATACAGTTTTCAAGTAGCTAATATGAATTAAGAAAATAAACTTGGGCCTGCACAGCAGCTGATCCCTGCTGTTGGTGAATGGTTTTTGGGTGTGTTGCAGGTTTTTTTTTAACATTTAATTTGATTTTATTTTCCGCCTCTGGATTGTGTCTGACCTGCCTTGTTTTGGTAGACAATGTCTTAAGAGAGCGAACGAAGAGAACATGGATGTTTCTGTGAGTGACATGTCTTCATTCATTGTGTGTGTGTGTGTGTGTGTGTGTGTGTGTGTGTGTGTGTGTGTGTGTGTGTGTGCATGTGCGTGTGTATCCTGCTCATATTTAAGAGACATGAAGGCATTACCGGAGTGTCAGTCAGCACCTCATCCCTGGGGAGGGATGCAGCAGACATTAATGCAGTAACACACACACACATATTTGCAGGCCTGTTTTATGGCTACAGTTGGGTCTTTTCTCATTTATTGACTTTGACTTGCGGGTTGAAAATATGGTCCATCATAACCACATGTGAAGTCTCAATGCTACTGTTTTTTATGGCTGGATCTTACCTAAGTTTTTGTAATTGAAACAGTATTCTGTGTTAAAACCCTGTTATTCTCAAAAGCATTAGCATGACACTGATTCCGTCATTTTAATGCACTTAGATATATTAAGAAATTGCTTTGAGATTGATAAATCCATGCGTCTTTTTTTTAAGCTACAGACAACACGCAGAAACATCAGCAGAGCGCTCACTCGCACACAAACACAGCACTGAAGATTAAACAAAACAGTGTGTTTGGAAAGAATCAGATGATGAGGATTTTTTTGAAGGGGGGTTCCCGGAAGAGGTGTTTTTTGCTGTTTTTTGGTGTGACGATAAAGTATGTAAGTGTACCTTGAAGCTCAGGTTTAATTTTAAAAACGTGTGCATAAAAGAACCAGCTCTAAAAAAAATTCTAATATGATAGCTCTGTTGAATCAAACAGTAAAATAATTAACTTAAAGTTAATTAAAGGAAATAAGTTGCATGTTGTCGTGATTCTTCGTCTTTTTTTTTCTTGCAGTTTTCAGTATTTTTATTTATTTATGATTTAAAGAGCAAGCAGTATACTATATATAGGGAGAGAGAGGGGTAGAGAGGGAGAGAGGGAGAGATAAAATATAAATAATATCTAGAACTTTTTGAAGGCAATGGAATGTTCTCCAGCGGCCAAGTCAGACACCTGATCTTAACCTAACAGAGCAGCTTCTCAGTTACTGAAGAAAAAAGGAGAAGAGAAGAAACAGGGCAGAAAGACCCACGAACAAGTAACAACTAAAGGTGGCTGCAGTAAAGGCCTGGAAAATGACCTCCAGGGAGGTGATGTCCATGGGCTTCAGATTTCAGGTGGTCAATAACTGCAAGGATTCAAGTATGAAAAGCTATGGTTAGATTTACAATTATGTTAGTTTGTCCATATACTTTTGAGCCTCTCTAAAAAAAATGGCTGTAATTCCTAAATGGTGCATGCCATATTTTTGTGAAACCCCATTAAATTAAAGCTGAAGTTCTGCACTTCGGTCACATCTTAAGTGTTTTATTTCAAATCCATTTTGGTGGTGTATACAGTCAAAATGATAAAAACTGCGACGGTCAAAATACATCTGGATTTAACTGTATATATTGAATTCACTGTACAAGGGATCAGAATTTTATTTTGATTGATTTTTAATTCATTATTAATTTTAGTGAATTAATATATCACAATATAAACTCTAAAATATGATCAAACTATAAAATATGCCAGCACTCAGTAGTCTCACATGTCATGAGTAGCCTATCAAGACTGAAGCCTACCGTGTTGAGGGCAATGAGAGACATGACCTGCTTTGGTGAATCAGAAGCTGTAGATACTTCAAAGTTGGAATGATTATCACAATCTCATGAGCTGCTTCTATGATGACAGGGAAGTCCATAATCCCAGTTTTACCACTGGAAACGCCTGAAGTCACAAACAACAGGATTTCATTCAAAGGAGGAGAAAATAGGGCTTTTTATCCAGTCAGCTCAGAATGAAAAACACAGCACACATCTGTCTTTATACTCCAACGCACTGAGATTCAGATACTGATTACGTTAGAAAGTAACTGTGGGTGTAATGGGGGCGATCAGCGACAGTACCCTCTGCAACACAAGAAGACAACAATTTCTCTCTTAAGTGACCTGTTTGAGCAAAGACATTTAAAGAAGTCAGAATGTTGATAGTGACCTCATGGGAAAGAACAGGAATAAATGAGCCGATGGCGTCAATGACAGTACATGATGACTTTTTGCACAAGACTGGAATGGTGTTAAATTGAATGCACTGGTCTGAAATCAAAGTATTGTATTCATTTCCACACATTGCAGCAGAATAGATTATTTAAGAAAACATCAAATGCAATGTATCGGTGATTAGCTGAGAGCTGCGGCTGCCTGGAGTGACTTGGCAGAGCACCAGGAGTGTCATTGTGGAATGTTGTTGTTGTGCTTACAAGTGTATCTGCAATGGGAAATTGTCACACAATAAAGCTCTCATTTTTCCATATGTGTGTTTGTTGACGCTCACTGTCAGATAGGAGGATCTGTGACCGCTGCATGATGGGCAGGTCTCAGCAGAATTCCTCAAATGACAGTTACAGATGTGATACATTTTATTTTCATATGTACCACAGCAAACCTGAGAGGATTTGACTTGAAGTTTTTTTCTCATTACTTTTTGCTTCAAAATATCAATCAATCAATGGTTTGTTTGTCAGCAGGGTTACTGTTAACTCCTTGCATGATTTACATGAAACTATTTGAAAAATGTGCAGTGTGGGCCAAAGAACCATTAAATTGTGTTGCAAGTATCAGTTACGGGGTGGATGCACAGAATAGCTTTCACTTTAGTTGACACTGCGAGAAATTGCGTTTGGCAGAATAAATGCCCTTCATCTGTAATTGTAGTTGTTGATAGTAAAGTTCATTAGAGGCAAAACACATTAAAATGCAGAAATACGATGACTCATAATTGGTATTATTAGACTCCAGATATATACCACGCTATGGATAATGACTAACAGCACAATTTAGTCTATTGTTAGGCTTAATGAACATGTACAACTTGGAAACAGACTGAGACCTACCTTTCCTAAGTGGTCTTGTTTCAGTTGTTTGGTTTGTGCTGGGGTTTGATTGATAACTTTCACAATTGGAGAGCACTAAGTGGGCAATACCACAGGGTTTGTTTTTAACTGTACTAACCAGGTAAGGTTTGGAAGCACTATAGATGTCCAGTGTGAGTTAATTTTTCATACAAGTGTGGCAACATGAACAGAAATGGTTGCACATGCACAACCCAGTTATAATCACAATGCAGTCTCAAACATCACTATACAAACAACTGCAGCAGCTTTGTAAGAAATTGGCAGTGTTTGTTTGTTTTTTTTTGTTTTTTTTTTCTTAACATTTCCAACAATCTTGGAAAAGTCATATTTGTGATTTATTAGATTTGAATACTGTTCTTGGCTAAGGTCTGAGCACCCTTCTACTTTTCACTTCTCATTGTAACTGGTCAATTATTTTGAAGACATTTGTTTCAGTACCAATGTCCATCCAGTCTGAGGCAATTTGTGCGAGTCATTCTGCTGCCCCTTATTTCTTTCAGAGATCCAATGACAGAGACCCTTTGAAATAAAAACGCACCAACTCTGTCTGGGTTTCTCTATCTTGCACAGACAGGAAGTGAATACCAATGATCTGAATATGTGAATAGGTAGATGAAGCGTAAGGTATCACTGCAGAGGAAGAGATTTTATATGCAAGGTTTTGAGTTGGCCTCTGTGAGTCCATGTCTGTATCCGCTCCCACGCACTAAACGGGTAAGTCAACCAGGGCTGGATAGGTGTTTGTCAACCTTGTTGGGAAGGCGGAGAGCTGAGAAAAGAGAGCTCTGTTGCTGGTTACAGGCTGCTATGGTACAGAGGTGCAGGAGCGGTGAGGACAGAGATGTCTGTGAGAAGGTAAACAAGGGAATTGAGATGTGAATCTGGCTTTGAAGATCAAATTGTGGGGGTACAACGTTCTTTTGTTTGTTTTTTTTTTTCCAATATAAGCATTATGCTGGCAGGTAACATAAAGACAGAGTGGATTTGAAGAATCAGAATTTAGTAATCCACACTGTATTGAAACCATTGAGTTGGACATTGAGCTCATCCTGACTTTGAAAACGCAGTCCATTCCTGATATTTTCTGACAGCACATTGCACACCCAGGAATATTCAGATATGTCAAAATGGCATAAAAACATTGTGTTCACCTGGCATTTTTGTGTACTGATGTACTGTAAGTGTTCATGTGTACTGTACGGTAATAAGTTTTGTGCGCAAGCCGTTTCTGATATAGTTTTAAGTTGAATGAGCAAATTGGGATTTACGGTGTGGTTTGGACTTTATTTATATTTGAATTTTGATATTTGGATGTCAGCTAACAGCTGTATTAATAACATTTAACCCATTTGCATTGTGAGGTGTTTATCATTACATACTAGATTGTATTTTGTTTGACAACTTCCACTGGGGGGTGCCAAAGTCAGAAAACAAAATTCAGCACACACTAGGACTTAGTGTAACTGCTACCTATAAATTAAATGCTTTGTTTCCTGTAGCCTGTTGATCTGTTTTATCAGCATTTTTCACTTCATGAATCTCCACCTGAAAGATCATTTCTCTAAAAGTATTGTACGTTTTGGCTTTGTTTTTTTCTTTTACTTTGCCAAGGTATTTTCAGAATAGAGAGCACTGAGTTGGTTTTATCTGTAACTTGAGAGTAAGTTTCAGATTTCTCCCTGCTGTTGTGTGTGCGTGTGTGGATATAATGATATTTTTTGGAGCAAACAGCTGGATAGCCCGAGGTTGTGCTTGTGGTTTAGTCAGGTTGCTGTTGGATCGTGGGATAGTTCGGGTCAGCAGATTCTTTTTCTACATACACATTATTCTAAGGGTGGATGGTCATGTGTCCGCCACTGACTTACTATATATTCTGCTCACATCAACTCGGTCCGACATCAGTTATATAACTTTCTTCATTACAATTTTACATGACTTGAACATAATGGTTCAATACATAATCACAAACATCTCCCCCTTTCGGGATTGGATTGCAAATATTTACCCTGCCTTTTCCTGGAAATATTCCTGCTACATGTTTCTTTGACATTGTCTTTCCTCTATGGTGGGATAAGAAGAGGGAGATAAAGGTCGGCTCCTCTGCTGCCCTGTGTGGCACAGAGAAAGCCTTTCCATTGATATCCAAAACTTCCAGCAGAGCACTTCCCCTTCCTGTAAATTCTTCCCCACCACAGGCCTCCTCCAAAGACCGACCACTCCGCAGTGCCTCACCCGCGACATGCCGACCTCTGCTCCGACGTTCTCATCCTGGTGAGAAAGGCGGTTGGAACTGAGCTGGACTTGAACCCAAACAATTGTTTTCTGCTAACCTTTTTGCATTTATGTTTGCCTCCTCGTTCGCAAAATTCTGACTTTCCGCAGATGACCTCATGCTGGTATTTAAGGTCATGTGAAAATAATGGACTAAACACTGAAGTGTGTGAGTCAATTTAGAGCAGCGGCTTAGTAAAACACTATGTTGAGCTCAGATATGTGTCAGCAGAAAGCGGTAGTAATACAGTGCTGATAATATTATTATTATTGTATATATCATTTAAAAAAAAAAAAAGATACTTAGAAAATGCAGCCCAAAGTGCAAAGTAGTAATAGTTCGCAAAAGAAATAAAACAATAAAACAGAAACTGCAAGAGAAGGAATGAAAGCTCCCCAAAATATTACTGTTTTGGATAAAGTGGGGGCACATTGCACAGCTTTCTTTATGTCAATAATGAATCCTCACAAATATTTTACCCCTTTTACTCTTTCATGACGGTTAGTTGTTGATTGCAATCTCCCAAAACAATTAGCTTGAGATCAGCACATCACATGTAATCAGTGTGTAATCAAGAGCTCCCTTTAACCCCTTTGTCACCAGTAACTTTCCACGCGTTTAACCAGGGACAGAGCTAAAGTAAGACAAGAGTTTACTCTTGGCTAACTTTCATTAAAGCAGTCTTAACTGTTTAATGTGCCCTTTCTCTGTTTAGTTGACAGGATCTTCTTGTGCTCATCACTTCACGACAATGATCATGAACACAGTATAGCCTTGTCGGACCAGCGTTGAGCCTGTTGGGTGTGCACAGTTGCTTTAATAGAGATAGATGAGGGAGTTTAAATTCCCATCATGACTTGAAACATTAAAAACATGTCCTCCCATTGAACATGCTGTGATTCTTTTCCCAAAGGTCAGCACAACAACATGCAATCATCTCAAGATTGATGGATAATATTAATGTGGATTACCTGATGTGTGTATGTGTGTTTCTATGGGTGCCTAGTTAATTTTAGCTCCTGTGCAAACACCCCATAAGCCTCTTGCACATTCCACTGATAACACACTGAAACACAGCTTGGTGTAAATACTGTAATAGGGACACTTGTGATTGTAATGCACCTTAACTGCATGTGCACACCCATTATAAGTATTGCGGCTGATCGACTTCTCTACTCTTAACTGAGCAGCATACATTATGTGTTCAAACAAGGCAGAGTGAACCTGGCTGAATTTTATATGAAAATATGAGCCTAAGTAGTGATTTACCACTACTACTAGTACTTGAAAGAGGGCCAGACATTTCTTAATGCAAGAGACTCTAAAACTTTGGCAGTCTAGGTTTTCATCCTATCCACTCTTTGTGGATGCCTTTGTAATACCGTTGAATTTTTTTTTTTTTTTTCTTTATATGAGCACCTTTTACAATAATTTAAGGGGGTGGGTGTTGTGTTGGAAGACAGAGACAGGAAGGGGGGATGGGGGGTGATAGACACAGAGGTAGTGTAAAGATAAGAAAGTGCTAATGTCTTTAATCCATTCCAGATGAAAGCTGTTGGTGTGTCAGGCTCGGAAAAGGATGGGAAATCTTGGCCACTCCTACATCACCCCATCTTTTATGACTCTTTGTCAGACAAGCCATCACCATAGAAATGGAAAGAGCAACATATACACTGGCAGTCATAATAATTGATTGTTTTTGTGTTAGCATTGTGTCGGTGTTATGTGTCTGCGGGTATAATCAGCAGACTGCATCCTTGTTACTCACATTAAAATATGTTATGGCAGTAAATCTAATAGTTTCTATTCCTTGGCAGTAACATAGTAACTCTATCTGGCTTTTAAACACATCTTCTCCCCTGATTTTAAACAGCCAATACACTTGTATAGTACGTGAAGAAAAATGACAATAAGTTTAGATTTCCTGTTAACCTTACTTTAGCAATCCTTTTTTTCGTTCCACAAGGAATGTTTTACATGTAGGCTTAAGTTATGGCACAAAGAAAGCACATCAGTCATTGCTGAACCAAACTAACCAACCCAGCTAGCTTTACAACAAATGGTATAACTGTGGAAACTTTACCCTGCCAAAGAGAAATAAGGTGAAGGGAGAAATAATAGAAACTGGAGTGAAATTGGACCAACTAGAACTGTCCCTTATTCATTGGAAAGTGTTGAAATATGTTCCTTCGTCGATGTTTCCTTTTCCCCTTACAAACCAGACATGAGAAGGTTCAAAACCGACATTCTTCCTACTAGATCTGGAAGTATCGAGACCTGTGTGCTTTATTTAATATATTTAATATAACAAGGTGTAAACTCTGCACATCAAAGCACTGGGACCCAGATTTCAAGGTCCAATTGGAATTCTTATAGCTAGTTTAGCTTTAGACAGTAGCCAGGCTGTTAGCTGTAGCCATGTTGCTACTACTGTTTATGTGAGTGCTGCAGTTAATATTCTCAAGTAAAAGGATTTCTGCTTTTGAATTCTTTATGTCCAAATCTAATAAATATATGACAAATTTCTATGAAAGTTTTATATGAATTTTTGAGTTCAAATGTAATTTGAACAGTAAAGAGCTCATTTATATTTGAATGATGAAATCAGGATTATATGTGTTTTTAGTTTTATAAATGTGTTTGCTACCATTCCTGAATTGCACCCTACTCATCATGCCCTGTAATTTAAACACATTTTGGAAAAAAAAAAAAAAAGCTTCTAGAGGTGAAATTAATGGAGGTGGGCTCCATTCATTTCAGTAAGGGTCGCGCACAGATTTTGCTCTTTTTAACTGTGTTTGCTGAAGCACCTCGCAGTCATCGCCACCCAGGACTGCAGCAGCAGCAGCTGCTTTTCAAAAAGCTTTGACTTTCGGTCGAGTCTGGCAGTGTTCAGGGTAGTTACAGCCCTGAACATGAGGAGGAGGAAGCAAGGAGAAAACACTGCAGCATGGTAACTACACTGAATATCACCTCTTGCATCTCCTGCACTTCTGTTTGCGTGCAGATAAGAAATGCTAAAATCACAATGGAATCATATAATAAGAAACCGGGTTCAATCTCTGTGCAGACAGTTTGGTTACAGATAAAGTTGTTAAAGTTATTTGCGGTTATTTTTTCTTTCCTTTTTTTTGTTACCCTCTATAGGACAACATGTGTGACAACCACATGCTGATAAAGTTATTGGCAACTGTGTGATAGTTATTTTCTGTCACATGGTTACGTACAAATGTGGCTTGTGCTTTCTCCAGAGGAAAATGATTTACTAAAAATTGTTTTTTTTTTTTAATGATTACATGATTGATGAAATCCACAATAACGTGCTTGTAAGCACAGTATTTGTTTGCAACCGTCTGATGGTTGGTTGCCATGCTTTTGTGTTTATTTCCAAATCAATCTGTTTTTTTTTGTTTTTTTTAAAAATCTTCTCTGTCAACCAAATAACCTTAGATGTGCAGCCAGGAGAACAGAAGTCCCATAAACGTCTCTAGAAAGAGGCACTTTCAGTGACTCTGCAAGACAGAGCAGTTGGTATTTATAACTGAACAGGCACCATGAAACTGCCTGGCCATAACCTGGATCCTGCATGCAGTTGTGCTGTTGCTGTCCAGGGGGTCCTGGGTAAGTTGGGATAGACTGACTGGGGTTTGAGGTGGAGCAGGACTGCACAGGGGGAGAGAAAGAGAGAGAGAGAGGTTGTGTAAATCAGGCAGAATGTTGGCTCAGAATCCGGGCTCCGTTTTGGTCACATGGCCATGTGACAGCTACCAGAGCAGAGTGTGTGCTGGTATGAGTTATTGTGGCTGACCGTGGTCACAGTGTGTATTTATGGGTGTGTGTTCTTGGCCTATGCATTAAAGCCCAAATTTGTGTGTGTGTGTGTGTGTGTGTGTGTGTGTGTGTGTGTGTGTGTGTGTGTGTGTATGTTTGAGGGACCAAGCTGAGGTAGCACCTGCAAGACCAGTGGCCTCCAAACTTCACTTCTATTTAAGAATAATGTAAGGGGGTTCTGTGTGTATACGTGTGGGTAGGGTGGGGGGCAGGTGTGTTGGTGGCTTCCCCTGCTCACAAGGATAGCATTCATCAAGTAAGTGGTGCAGGGTGGGTGGAGGGGTTCAACAGGGGTACTGCCAGATTTAAGTGGGGTCTGTGGGTGTGTGAGAGGGGAAAGAAGGATTGAGAGGGAATGGCAGAAAAGAATGTGCCAATTTGTCAAGTCTTACCTCCCACCACCCCAACCCTCTCTTAATCACAGATGATTCTGTCTGCTGATTACAGCCAAATGGGGCAGGGGCCACAGCTGGAGATTTGGGGGATGGGGGTGTGACAGATTGAGGCTGGAGGTGTAACGGGGATCAGTTTGGTCGAGGCAGGGGGTCTCAGATGTGGGAGGTCCTTTATCACCTGTCCTCAGAGCGCTTACTTTGAAGTCGTCTAGTTCTAGTCAGCTGATTTAAAAGAAAGATGTTATCTCTGTTTTAGGATGCTGCTGTGATTATTTGTTGTTCAATAGTCTTCCTGTGTGTTGTAAAAAGGAGGATGATGTCAGTGTGCGGATGACAGTATAGTCTGAAACAGCTTTAAAGGTAATGTTTGTAGGGTTCCAGGGGTTCCAGCTATTGTGTAGAGACACTTGCGAGATTACAAGAGTATTGAAATAAAGTCCAGGTAGTCAGTCTCAATTTAAATGTACAACATCCATATCAGCAGTCATTTTTTTTTCAATTTCAAAAAATTAAGCAAAATCTCAACATCCCCAAACTCAGTACTCTTATTAATTTCATAATTCTGCAAATCGAAAGAATCTTAAGCTGACTTTACATGTTGAATTGGTTTTAAAATGAAATGACTGTCAGTTCCAAGATGACATTTCAAAACCTACAGTATGACACAAATACATGAGTCAGAACTGACCAGTGTCTGAGCGGTTATTATAGAGTCTGGTCTAAAATGACTTCAGTGCATTGAAATGGTAAACTTCACTGGGAATTTTGTTACTCTGAATAAAATGATCTGCTCTGTGTATGTGACTTTGTGGCAGTGTCCTGTATAAAAGTACAAACATAACTATACAGATACAATGATGACACCTGTTCAATCCATCTAGGATTTTCATCTAGCACCCTGTTTTACTTCCTGGTTCCATGTCCCTCTGAGCATGTTCTCTGCACAAGGATTGTTCAAAAACCTTTAATAAAAGAGTCTTAATTGTTTGCTGTTCAGTCTTATAGACATCTTTGTTGTAATGGTCTATGTGGAAAAATACCTTTGGTGCTTCTTTTCATTGCAATACCTTGAGTGGCTGCAGGGCACAATTGTAAACTATGATGAAAGGCACCAATGCATCCGGTCTAAATAATATTTTCATTGTTTTTTGTGATCACTTACTTTTTTTTTTAATGTTGTTAGCTCAAACACTTATTCAGTATGAATGGCTCATGACCACCTTTCTATTTCATACTTTTGCCATCAACTCTCTGTAGCTGCTTGTAGTTTGAACATGGCCTTACATCCCCGAGTTCCATGATGGAATCTCTGAGCAGTGTCATTAATGGCAATGCTCTTTTTACCTGTGTATTCATTTGTGTACAGTGTGTGATTGCTCCACATAGCCCCCAGGGCATGACAGCAGCCCTCATGCAATAAGACCTGTTGCCATGTTTGCACATGTGTTTATATTTGCAAGGAAGGAGTGATTTATTGGCGGCAAATGTCTTCAGGGTAGATCGCACTGTGGAGGAAGGTCAGGAATGAAAGGCCTCTTTTCTTGATCAACTTTTCCGGAGAGTTCCCTTTCCAGGCACTCTTATCCGATGCTTAAGGAATGGGGTGTGTGACCAAACCTCTCTCACTTAGGTAATTTACAGTTTTTAAAGTGGCTTTTTATGGAGACAGGTATAGTGTATCTAATTTGATGACCTATTTTGTTTATTGATAGTCTAATTTTATTTTTTTGTAGTATTTGCTTTATTAAATTCAGACCATTTTTTCTATCTTTTGTGTGATTTGTAATCACAGTCATACAATTTGCTGTCCCTATCAATCGTAAGTAATAACAAATGTAGTTATCACAAATTTTCTATCAAGCTTTCAAGATTTCATGATGGTTGACTAACCGATGAAACAGACAGAAACTTTGCTTAAACTTTGAAAATAAATCATCATCTCATCCAGATATTCATTACTTTTTGACAGGCATGGTGCCATGACAATCAGATTGGCCCCAATCTGATTGGCCCCCCCATCAGATTTTGGGATTCCCTGTGAATATATCTCTACATACACGTCTGAACAATGCACAGTTTCTCACCTTTGCATTATGTTGCAGAAAATTGCCTTACTTTGTGCTTTCATGCGAATTGCTAGGTAGCTGACTAAAATAAATCACATAACATACAGCCTTTCAAAATTTCTGTAGAAAGCTTACAACTGCAATAACTGACCTGGCCTCTTGGAGGTAGCAGTCACAAGTTAACACCAAAATACAACACCTTAAAGGTGGCAGGTTGGTACACATTTGCTTATTGACGCATTCAGCAGTTCTAATTGAACATTTGATGTTGTGTTTCCACCTGGTAAACTAAGTTCAATAACGAGACTTTTTTGGTGGTCCTTGTTTGGGTCTCCACCTGCTGAGTAGGAAATCGAACATTATGGCTACTAAGTTCTCCGTAATGTTCCCCAACTTGTCACAAACTGTCTCCTGTTACTCAGCAGGTAGTAGACCATAGCTTTTTGGAGCATTTCTCGGAAAACAGCTGCAGATTCAGGTGATGACTGTTTCTTCATTTGCATTGTCATGAAAATATTGATTATAGCCAAGGCTTTTAGTCCCTTAAAGGGAAATATGATAATAATTTGCTGGTTCACTATATTTTGATCCAAAATCCAGATTACAATTTAACATTTTGCAAAGGTTAAGAGGTATATCCTGCACAGGAAGTAAAGAAACCGTCAGAATACAGTTTGAACAAGTAACTGATGGCAGTAGTCCAGGCAACTGTCAAATTTCCTTCAATTTGGAGCCCTGAGATATGGTTCAAGGTAAGCAATGGTGGAGACATTAGCTACCAGCTGCTAACATCAATACCATCAAGACAAAATAGTGCAGAGAAAGAGCAAAGGAATCTGAAAGGAAGAGTGGGGTGCCTGCAGGCAGACAGGGACTTTCCAGACTTGACTGCATAAATCTTGACAGCTAATCTCCAACTCTCAGTCGACCTGCCCTGACATACTCTCTCGCGGCACGTATTTCTCTACACGTGTGCTACCCACCCCCCCACATCTCCACCTGTCTCGCCCAAATACAGATGATTTGTTTGACGTGTATTTGTTTATTGCCATAGCTGCAGCAGCCTGTGCACTAGCCAAGCTGAAGACGCCAGTCATTTCACACAAAAAAACAGAAGGGCAGAGATATGGTTGTAATGATCAGTGGAGGAGATTAGTGGGTGGATGCATGTCACACTGTGTACAGATCTCTGATATGAAAAATGGATGTTTTTGACCCTTGATTTGCCCATGTTTACTTTTATAATCCTATTTTTTAAGATCCCTTTACGTAGATAAACAGTCCAGTGTACCTCGCATTTTGGGATTGTCTCTGCAGTTGAACTAAATATATCCAGACAAGAGCTGTCATAAAAGAAGCACCTAAGTAAATTAGGGAGAATATTTTGTTTAAAAACATGTTGGTCCATTTTCTTTGTGAAAGGTTAGTGCCAGAAAAAAAGTAATTTTAGTGATCATTTTCATCCTATAGAAAATTTAAGATTTAGTGGGACTAAACCTGTCAACTCAATGGATGTAGATGAAACTCTGACAATGACTTCCTATCATGGACATTTCCCTGTTTCCAGTGGTGTTGGAAACAGTTTCAGTAACATGACTTGTGATTTTTGAGTGTTGGAGTCGAGACCCAATTCTTCTGTCCACCAGTGTGTTTCAGTTCAGTTCATGAACTGTGTGTTTTCAGTCTATATAGTACCACTGGAACAACTCAATTGTTTTATATTTTTTTAATTAGCCCTTTCTTGAGGTACCTAGCTCATTGATCTGACTTTTTGACCCAATCCCTTTAATCACCCTTGGCCCTATCATTTTGGCCTATTTGTCAATTTTCCATGTGGCCATGTAGGGTAATGTGACCCAATTCTTTTTGGGATGGTGATACGTTCCTCCAAATGGCCCTCCAAACTAAGCATTTTTAGATGCAGACTCCAAATGCAGTGTTAAGAAGAATATATATGCAAATAATTAGAATTTAGATTTCACGAAATATGTAATCTGATTGTTTTTGAAAAACTGCTATCACAATTTTGATAAAATTCTCTGTAAACACTTTGATTACATGTTCAATTTGTAAAGCTTGAGATCTCATAACAAAATTTCTCCACTTCAGTGTTCATTTGAAACTTCTATATACAGGAATAAACTGAAACGGTCATTGTTAAAATATGTTTTCTCGGTACTAACATTAGATTAATCAACCCTGGTTTGTCCTACAAACGTGGTCAGACCCCTGCTTGGACCTATCATAGATAATAATGGTAACAAGCAACTGGCATTTATGCAAGATACTGTATAGTGTATATATAGTAGTTCCATAATATCATAAATATCTTTTAATGTTCCAGAAACATCTTTCCACATGTTACATGTGCCATTATCAGCTGCTGATATGTAAGAATGGCAAAGAGTTCAGGCCCCATGTTCCTCCTACCCCCTACTCCAAAAGTAGGGATAGGACCAAGGGAGGGAAATTGGGATTGAGCGCTAAAATTGGAGGTAAAGCATGACAGATGACAGATTGATCAAATCAACCACAGTTGCAAAATTCCCAGCGCTCCTGTTTTTTCTACAGTCTTCAGTCTTGCTCCCTTCTAAAACAAAACCTGTGTCGCTGTGTTGCATTTTCTGAAGACCAAGAAAAGTCTGCTCTGTTGTTTCCCAATTCCTGGCAATATGAAAGTGGTTACCCACAAATGTCAGAGCAGATCAAGAGTGTAAGTACGTTAATTATGACTTACGTACAGTTTCCAAGGATGCTATAGTTAAATGAATGTGTACATATACATGTATTGTAAATGTAAATGACATTTGTAAATGTACATGCAATACAAATATTGCCTTAATTAATAATGACTTGTATTCTAGACATCTGCCTTATCCATTGTCTGTTTTACATTATGTTTTGTAATCAGTGGTTTCGATATATTACTGATTTTTTTTTTTTTTTTTAAATCATAACAGATGTGAGCATATGGACACATGCATCCACACGTGCGTTTCGCAAGACAGTAGACCTTTGTACATATATGGGCATGGAGAGTTTAACTTTTGCATTTGTATCAAGAAATAATTACACAGAGTCTGAATAAAGCCAAAATTTATCTTTTTTTTATTGTCTAAATATAGTGTAAAATAACTCATGAAAGAAATGCAAACTATGTAAACTGACATGCTACTTGCGAACTCATGTCGAGCACATGCTCTGTTAACAAATACAATATTTGAATTTCCTTCTAGTCTTCAAGCACACTTTAATTGAAGCTCTTAAGAGATTTGTATTTTTTCCACTTGTCATTTTGTCTAAATGTATTCTTCACCTTTCAAGTGTCAGATCAAACACAAAGCACTTTGATTACACGGTAAATTGTTGGAGTACATAAGAGTAATGGAGTAATGGAATCAGCTTTTGTATTGTCTGGACTGAGAATTTAGCACATATGTAATGTTTAAAATTACTGGCTTTTACTGTTGGTTTACCTGGTGGTGCATAGAGCCACAGTTGGTTTCCACCAAGCTAACACACAATACGGCTTGAAAGATATAATGCCATAGATTGCCACGTCTCACTTCACTGATGCTCACTCTTCACTGTCTACTCCGCCGACTCTTCTTTGAACTTAACTTTTTCTGTGTCTCAAGGAAAAGGCAAATTAGCCCACTTGAAGGCAAAATTATAACTTTGTTTTTCTAACAGGTGTGTGTTGAGATGTGCTTTTCATGACCCAATATCCAATGAGACAGAGCTGGTAGTGGAGAGATTCCAGCTTAAGTGTCTTTGAGCGTCTCACAAGGCAGCAACACATGATAATGGAGATACAGAGTGGGCTGTTAACGCTTAATAACACTTATGTCTGCTGATTATTTGAACATTATTGTCATACAGACTGTGATGTCACAAGTCGTGCAGGCCCTGCTTCCTCAAATTAGAGGAAAATATACCAAATCTTCAATGATTTCATCAGACTACACCTCTCATTCTACACAGTTAAGCTCATAGATAAGAAGGGGACTTAAACTAATTACTTGGCCATGTATAAAAAGAGATTTGCCATTTTCACAAATCTCAAATTTTTTGCAAATCAACTGCCAGATGTTTGGCCAGAAGCAGCTGTTGTCTGCATGACACCTCTAAGATATTGTCTATTTAAACATGCCCTTTATTGATATTATGATATGTGTTGGTGTCTTAAAATAACCATTAACATCCAATCTAAAACATTACGTTTTTCTCCCAGATCATCTGCTTACAGTGCTATCAGCAGACCAATCACCTACATGATTCAACAGTGGGTAATTTAATCCAATATAAATTGTTAAATGTGAATCAAGAATAGGTTTTGATTAAACAATATGAAACATTTCCATTATTGCTAAACAAACTACCTACCTACTCTCTAATGATGTTTTAAAAAATATATATATAGTGATGATATAAAAAGAGGAAAAAAAAAGTTCTGTGAAACTGTGAAGCTTCTGTGAAATTAATCCTTGTCAAAATCAGGCCAATCTATCAAATCAAATTAATGTAGCTTATATTTATAAATCTGTCAAGACATACACCAACGCTCTGGCACATGTGATCACGCGCACACACAAACGTGCATAGTCACATTCCTCAGTTTCAGTCATGCATTGTACCCGACCTGGTGTGAGCAGGAAAGAAACGAAACCACGTATATCCTGTACATTTAGAATAGTTTCTTTCCTCTTCTTTTTTTTAATTCTTCTGTTGGGGTGGCGGCGGCAGCGCCCCAATGCTGACAAACCGTGGCTGACTTCCCAGAACAGAACGATATCTGCCAGGCTGACCGAGGGGCCCAGGAGCCAGACACGCACACATACACATATACATAAACGTCTGGCCTTTAAACCATCAACGCTCAGGCCCTGCCTTACATAATGAAAGAGAATGGAGACATTAAGGTAATTTGTTTCATTTAAGATGTCAAGGCATCCAGGAACCTGCTCCTCTCAGCTGGTTTTGATACCTGCACTGTGTGTGTGTGTGTGTGTGTGTGTGTGTGTGTGCGCGTGTGTGCATGTACGCCAGTCTTTCGTGTCGGTGAAAAAACAGGTCTGTGTGTTCACACAGAGAGAGAGAGCAGGACAGAGAGGGGGTCTCAACGACATAGGTGCTGCAGTAGCATAATACAAAGTTTTTCAAGTCCTGGGAGAGCAGGCGCAGAGGAGGAGAAAGGAAAGCGAAGAGGTGGAGCTGCAGAACAGGGATTATATTATGTCATTGTTTGGAGAGGGGTGTGCATGTGTGTGTGTCTCTTCTCTTCAATGAACGCACAAGCAGGTATTCATGTATTGCATTCACATTAGGTTATGTTTCATTGTAAAATTAGCATTCACAGTTTTAGATGAATATTTAAAATGCTTTTATACTTACAGTATCTACTTAATTAAACACGAATCACATCTGCTTCACTTCTATTATCCCAGAGGTCTCTAGCAATGTTAAAATCCAAATCAAATCAAATTTTATTTGTATAGCCCGAAATCACAATATACACATTATCTCACTGGGCTTTGACAAACTGTACAGATGTGACATCCTCTGCCCTTAGACCCTCGAACTGGGTGAGAATCAACTTAAAAACCCTAAACAGGGAAAATGAGAAACCTCAGGAAGAAACACAGAGGAGGGATCCTTCTTCCTAGGACGGACAGACGTGCAATAAATGTCACTTGTAAAGAACACAATACATGATAATAACAGTTCACTTAGAATGTATAAAACATCCATGAGTCCCAGAGTCTGTGGAATCTTTAAATCCAGATGTATGTGCAGTGTAGTGATCCAGATGCAGGTGTAGTCAGTTGGTCCTGGAGTCATTATCGTCCATATAGCATGATCTGAGTGTTGCTGATGAAGTCACTGAGTCCAAGAGTATGTGGAATCTATAAATCCATGGATATGTGATGTGTAGTGATCCAGAAGCAGGTGTAGTCTATTGGTCCAGAAGCCATTGTAATCTGTGGATCCCGATTTGCACTTGGAAATCCAGCCTAGGATCGAAGTCACAGGATCTCCCGTCCTAATGTGGCCAGGAGGCATCAGGCAGGTCCACAGCAGCTGCTCCCACCGCGACCTAGAAAGACCTGCAGGATGATAAATCACAAAGACTCCGGGTAAGAAGTAAAGTTAATGTAAGGATATGGACATTTAGAGGAGCAGAGATGGAGTCTGAGTCAGAGGGGCAGAGAGGAGAGCTCAGTGCATCACAGAGTGTTCCCCCAGCAACTTAAGCCTATAGCAGCATAACTAAGGGCTAGATAGGCCAGCCCTAACTATAAACTTTATCAAAAAGGAAGGTTTTATTGACTCTTACAATCAGAAAGTGTGTCTGACTCCCATACCAAGACTGGAAGATAGTTCCACAGGAGAGGAGCTTGATAGCTGAAAGCTCTGCCTCCCATTCTACTTTTGGAGATTCATGGGATCACCAATAACCCTGCATCCTGGGAGTGTAAGGTTCTGGATGGCAATAGGGTACTATGAGCTGTTTAAGATAAGATGGTGACTGACAATGAATAGCTTTGTAGGTGAGGACAAGGATTTTAAATTATATTCTGAATTTAACTGGGAGCCAGTGCAGAGAAGCCAGTACGGGGAAAATATGTTCTCTGATATTAGTTCTAGTCAGTACACGCGCTGCTGCATTTTGGATTAACTGAAGAGTTTTTAAAATCTTATTAGGGCAACCTGAAAATAAAAATTTACAGTAATCCAGCCTGGAAATAAGTTGCAAGTTGGTCTGTCTCTCAGACATGGTAGGGTATTGAATATGGGCTTGTTTAACCTTTTGAAACTTTTGAAGGACTTTCCAGGCCTTCAAAAGTTTCAAAAGGTTAATTCAAAAGGTCATTGAATGAGATGTTTAAAAAGGTTTGGCAATCCTGTTTAAATTGGAAATGAAAACGCCAGAATGCAAAGTCGAAGCTTGAATGGAGCGTCATAACTAATAACATCTAGCTAGAGAAGGTAATTGAACCCGATCAAACCCTTTTACTGTGTGTGTGGGTGGACCTTAAGTGGAATAGAGGCCCAGTGTTCTTCAGTCCCAGCTGTAAATAAGAGGGTCTTTATCAGGTGCTGGTTTGGAAGCTGTAAATGGCTTCTCCCCTGTAAAGATGTGGCTCATGCTGCTGGCTCATTTCAGGTGTGGTGATCATTAACCAGCAGGGCTTTTAACCGTCCCGCCTGATTTGGAGCCTGAGGCCCAACCTGGCACTTACAGTGTCACACGCTCACACGGTCACGCACGCACTCATCTATTTCTGATTTAATCTAATTCTCCCATGAATGGACATCAGCAGTGAAGACAGGAATTTTGGTAGTTGATTTTGTTTCAGCTTTCTAAGTGTCTCTGTTGGACTGATGGAAACAACAGTCATACGGCTTCTTTTAGAGGGGATTTTTGTGGCTTTTTGTGGCTGTATATACAGTAACTCCCACAGTGACCTTCTGGTTGTAGATGTCACGTAATCCTGTTGATTATTTGCATGTGGTTGATTTAAATAGGTGTTAATTGATTGAATTTTAAAGCTTAAGATCTCACAGGAAAAAAGCATTTACAAGACTGGAACCTTTTTGGCTGACCTGTCAGGTCCTCTAGTGGCAGCATTATAGTGCAAATAGAGCAATCATGAATTAAAGGATTTTTAGTGAACTTTGGATGCATTTAACAACAAGTCTGATTTCATTGTGTTGAATATAATTTGTTTTATAATTAGTTTTTGAATATTTTGGGGGGGAAAGTCCGTCATAGTCCGACATCACTCTGGTCAGTCAAAAATTAAAAGAAAATCTGATCATTGAAATCACACAGGTATTAAGTATATATATATATTTTAATGCATACCTTTTTTATTCTGCTTGCAGGTCAAATAAGAAACTATCCAAACTGTGGTAATGCAACTACTGACTTTCATTGATTTCACATGTCCGGAACTCTAGACTTCAAGTCAAATTAAGAATTAAAATGTCTTTACCAACATGTTTTTATTTAAGTTTGTTTTATTTGTTCTTGTTTTATTGCTTTTTCTTTTAATCTTTGCTTCACTGTCTCTTTTTTGCTTCTTTGTTATTTTTTGTGACACAGATACCAAAACACACAGCAATTTGTCATGTTTCACAAGTTTGCAGCTCTAATCTATACATTAAATATTAGTAGTCCATCCTCTTTCTTAGGTCTCCTTTGACTTGGCCGAGTACACTGCTAACGTGGACGGTGTGGGTACACTTCGTCTCCTGGATGCCATAAAGACGTGCGATATGGCCCACAGTGTAAAGTTCTACCAGGCCTCCACCAGTGAGATGTTTGGCAAAGTTCAGGAGATCCCTCAGACGGAAACCACGCCCTTCTACCCTCGCTCACCTTACGGTAATACACATATCTGTAATGCTCGGCAAGTTTACATGGACACGCGCATTTATTTAACATTTTTCACACCCAGGCTATTGTGCATGGCCATGTAAGGGAATTCCAGTTCACAAATGATTCCTCCTCAGAATTTTTTTTTTTTGTGAATATGCGTGTGTGTGTGTGTGTGTGTGTGTGTGTGTGTGTGTGTGTGTGTGTGTGTGTGTGTGTGTGTGGGTGTGTGAGATATCCACAGTACTCTGCACTAGAACACACACACACGAGCAGGCTGTACATGTGTGTGAGTGATCAGGTTTCTTTGCGCTCTGTTGTCTGAAACACTTTCCTCGCTGACACTTTCCCGGTCTGTCAGTGCTCAATCTGATGTTGCATGGGAGGCGCATACCAACGTGAGCAGGGCTGCTCCTCTATTAATTAGATTTGGGAAGGGGAGGTTGCTATAGCGACCTACCTCCAGTGTCCATCCCGATCTATGGCTTAATCAGCGGGTGCCTCCCTTTGCTCACTGTGGTATTCCCCTCATCACAGGAGAAGAGAGGAGGAGGATGATGGTGAGAGTAGACGAGGGAGAACTTTTTGTTCAAGCCTGCTTTTGGGCAATCAACAGGAGGCTGTGGTTCAGTGTACTGATAAGGAATTATTATCTGCAGAACTGTTTTACAACGCACAATCTGTCTCTCTGTCTTCCTGCAGCTTTGAGAGAAGAGGACCTGTGTTTCTGTGTTTTCTTTTATTGTCACTTTAATTACAGTGCACAAAAACTGCCTGGTTATAGAATTGTTCCAGTATCTGTGCCAGGATCACAAATACCTGAAATGGCTCTGGCAGGACTGTTAGTCTGTGCACAGATTCAATCGTGGAATTTAATATCAGTGAAACAGGACCCCACAATGTCATTGGCCTTCCAAAAACTGCACACAAAATGGTGATTTTTACTGCACAATGACTCGATATCCATACATGGGTAGTGAGTTGTATAAAAATCAAAGTATTTTCGTGATGAAACAATTTCCTGTGTAGTAATTCTTTTTCTTTGCTTTAAAACAGTAGCCTATACAGTCAAGCATACTGTCAAATCACTGGCAACTGCTGGTTTAGAGCCACAAAGAAGGCCCCCTTTTTTCTTTTTTTTTTTTCCCTAGTGATTTAGTTTAAATTTAGTCAGGTACAAAAAAAAATCACAAATATTTTACACCAGTACAGTGACAGTCGTCAATTCTTTTGTGGTCTTTTTCAGTTATGACTGCCAATCCAGATAGGAAAAATTTGAAAAAATTAATTGAGTGTATGAATTTCATGTTTTGAAAGGGTTTGACCTGAGCTTAGTTCAGGCATGTGAATCAATATCTGGAAGTTAAAAATATCATACTGGAACATCTGAAATTCTATATTTTTCCTCTCCATGTGAATCATTGGACTTAATATGTTTCTTGCTCTGTTCTTCTGTTGTTGTCTGGGGCCACCTCTCTTTTTAGGTGTCGCCAAGCTCTATGCTTACTGGATTGTGGTGAACTTCCGAGAGGCCTACAACATTTTCGCTGTCAACGGGATCCTGTTTAACCATGAAAGCCCGAGGAGAGGTGAGTTTGCAGACTGACACGCCTCCTACTGTTCTGTTCACCCACAAAGCCTTGGGTTTTTGTCTTAATGTGGATGTGCGCCTGTGGGAGCACTTGATTGTCAAAAAAGAGAAAGAGAGATGATACCGCATGCTGCCTAAAGTACATTATTTAAAGAAGCACTTAGGCCGAGAGGTGCTCGAAGGAAATTGTTTCTGTGTGCTTTCTGTTGTTTATGAGGATCAGGCAGGAGTTATAAAAGAGTTTCACTCATTTATTTAATTTTAAAAATGACCTTTAATTGGTCCTTTAACTTTAAAAGTCTCAATTAAACACAGATACCTCTATTCAAGCTATATAATCAAACCAGCCCATGAGCGAAAAGTGTGGCTTCACCAGAGTCACAGGGCTTGATTCTGAAAATTAAACATTTTTATTATGAGGATTAATTGTGGAGTCTCACTTTTTGAGGGGAAAAAAACTTCTCTGTTGTCTGCTGATATGCAAGTGAACAACTTGCTAAAAACATGTTCGCCAACTCTCACTGTTTGTTTATGATCATGAAGATGGAACGCTCTGGGGAAATGTAACTCAAAAGTCACTATTACGGAGCAACTGAATCTGTTAGCTGCAGGATTACATGTAACAGAGTATGAATGAAGATAAATTATTATTTTGTTTATTATTATAGATTCTTCATAGCCACACGTGCATACATTACCTCAACGCTGTGTTTCCTACAAACATGTTTTGATAGGATAATCAACATAAAAACAAACTTGAACTGCTTCACTTTACTTTTAACTGACTTAAATGACTTCAGCTGGAGATGAACAGTATCTATAAAACCAAAAAATTATTGGACTGATAACTTGAAATTGTAAATGACTGGTTATTTTTCAATAATGAAAAGCAGCGCTGCACACTATTGCTGTGCTCATATGACAACAAACGGCTGCACCTGAGCATCGCAAAATCAAATTATGGAAATATGATGACATCACTGAGCTTGAGCAGCCGTTTGCACCCTCAGTAAAAGCAGTAATGTCGGATTGTGTAAAACTGTACAATTACATACTTTTTAAAAGTCCTATTCATTCCATGGCAGAGCCACAATTTCCCATAACTACTTGACACATACTCACACAAATTGTGACACATAGTAAGTGGGTTGTGGTCACATTAATAATATGTGCTCGGAGCCCTGAGGGTCGCGGGCGCTGCTTTAACCTGATTTACACGCCACTGCAACCTAAAATTAATACCACATGACTGTGAGCGCGGTGCTGCACCCAGGTCAGCCACTCAGGTGTTTATGATTCATCCCCTAATGAAGGCCCTGGCCACGACCCCACCCAAGGTCAAGGGTCAGCCAGTAAAACCTAATGGGTAACCACAGATAGGTAAGTGGGGGAACTGGTGTGGTTTACAGCCAGTTCAGCAAGATGGCCATTGTGGGCTAGTAATGGAGAATGAGTTAACAAATTTGACTGACATGTGATGCAGATAAATGAATCAAAAGAATGGACGACAAGGAATGATGGAGTAGTGCTGAAACAAATGGTCAGTTAAATGAATTAATTAATAGAAAATTAATCTGAATCAAGTATAATTGGTTAAGAAGTCCAGTTATTTATCAAGCAAAAACAATTCTCTGGTTACAGCCTCTGAACATGTTTTGGACAGACCAAAAAAGCAACATTGAGGGTGTCACAATCTCTCTAATTAAGGCTTTCTGAAATTGTTTAGACTTTGGACGATATAAGCTATTGTAACAAGAAATATTAGTTGCTGCTAAGCAAACATGTGGATCAAAAGTTTGTGAAGCTGAAATTGGAGCAGCTGTTGTCCGTGTCCACGCATCCACACAATGACCTTATAAGGGGAAAGCTTGCTGCCTGCTCGATAACACAGCCTCACACTTCTGGTCCCTGGTCAGCTCTTTCTCATCTTTGACTCGGCTTCAATTTCCATCGTTGCCACACACACACTCCCTTTTCTTTCTTTCTTTCTTCACTCCATGTCTCACTGTTCCTTTCACCAATGTCAGCATTTCTCCACCAGGCCACTGGGTTTACTCCCGCCACTTCTATTCTCAGAGTTATGGCTGGTGTTGCACATAAAGCATGAACACTGCGCTGTTGATGTGGCCAGATGTGTCACGGCTGCCTTGCACAACCCAGTGTGCCGCTTGTGTTGGCTGGATCGGTTAGTGTTTACCCAGGCCCCCGGAGACCCATTGTGACCCTGCTGCCGATGCCGCACTGCGGGGGTGTTTAGCCATGCACTCCGTCACCCACACGAGGGCTGGAGAGGGGAGGAGTTGGCGGTTTAAGCCGCAAAACTCCCAATGGCATGTAAGATTGTAAATTACGCAGTATGGCATCCATACCTACTGTGCAGATATATGTTATTGTATAGAGAGAACTGGTTCAGTTTAAAAAGGTATCTTAAATATTCTAAAAAATAATAATAATAACATCATGTAATGAACTTTATGGCATTCTTGATGGAAACAATATTATACAGTACACAGCTCCTAATCTAACTGTTTACCTGCGCTTGCAGGTAACAGATGTTCCTTTATATGAAAAAGGTCCTGCATTCAAGCAAGTTCAGCAATATTTTGTTTGGTTATTAATCATGTTATTGTACTATTAATGAATTGTATTATCAACCATCTGCCATCCTGCCATCCTACACTGAAATATTTGCATTGAAAAATGCATCAGTCAACTACTTAAATGTTTCCCTTTATTCATATACTAAATAAAAAATTGTCAAGGACATTTCAAGCACTTTAACACAAATGCAACATGTTTGTATTTTAGAAGACCAAGCATACATAGATATACGCAATATCAATTTCTTCCATATTCACTTTCAATATAATTAATATTAAACATTTCCGTTCATGATATATTCTTTAAAATGTTAGTGTGTAGTGTAGGAGTCTAAAAATTTACACTACTGGCCCCTTTGCTTCCCAGTGTTTATGAAACTAGTGAAACATAGTCCGATCTACAGAGCCAGACAAGCTTCCATCATTGCGTCCTTCTCAGAGACATCTCTTCCTGAAATTTTTGAATACTGTACCCACATGGGTGTGCTGGCTCTCCTTTTCCTTTAACTGCTTCATATAACTCTGGATAATGAGGGAGGAAATCCACAATGTTTTTAGTGGCTCTGACATCACCACTCCCTCCTACGTGCAGGAAAGCTGTGATGTCATTGTCCAAGGGTGCCAGCAGTGGCTGTGAGTGTATCTGTGTTTGTAAAACAAATAGATATTTGCCTTAATGTGGAGTTTTTCCTCTCTACCAGCAAGCTCTCTTGAGTCTTACTGTAAAGGCATCTGTTAAAGTGACCTACCAGTGACCTGTCATCTTCATGCAGCAGTGTGGTGTGGTGTGGTGTGTGCATAAAATGACCTGACGGCTGCTGGGAATGACTGTAAAGGGAAGAACGATTCCCTATGTCTCATACAGCGCCCAAGATGACTTAATCCGAGCAGGAATATGCTTCTGGTTTCTCTTACAGTTCTCGTAAACACCTGACCACTCCACCAATAAACAGCCTATCTTCATTCTTCTGCAGCAAAAGGTCGCAATCGGACAGCCGGGAAGAAAAAATATCCCGGTGGAAATCCAGTGTGCAGCAAAGCAAACACGAGTCTGCATATTCTGGCCAGTTCACACTGCGGCCAGCTCCTTTCTGGTTAGTTTCATTTTTAGCCGTAACAAACAGCCCTCACGCTTTCTCTGAAGTGGAGGATTAGCGTTAGCTGGGGTGCTAAATGGACTCCATATTGCTGTGACATGTGAGACAATGCAGTACTCTGCAGTCTCTTAGCAAAAGTGATCAGCATTCTAACCTGTGCAAATAACCAGTTAATGTTTGTTTGATCATCCTATTCAGAAAACATAGAACGTCAACATAACCAAAAATATAATTTTGACACTAAAAGACCAAACTCAGGTTTAATCCACAGTTATTAACAGTCTGTTGATGTAAGGCTCTGCAGTAAAGTGGCATATTAATATGTTTTGTGTGTTGCTACTACTGACCAGTTCCAGTTGTAGTTTAACCCCATCGTTTATTTGAGAAAGTCCCATCCATCTCTCTATCCTGAGGGCCCTGTGGTTCATGCTTGGCAGTATAGAGTAATATACTGTTATGTTAGGATAGCAGACCAGTTAACATTGGGGAAGCTGTAGTAGCGCTGCCAAAGTCAATGCTGCACCCTCAAACAGCACATACAGCGGCTGAGCCTCCACATGCCTTGGCTTCAGCTTTCTGCTTTCATTGAGTTTGTGCCCAAAAGGTCAGATCGCATTATAGATCTGAAAAAGGATATGTTTTTTCATTTATTGGAGGGGTTATTTTCAAAGGAAATCTTCAGATCAGAATGACTCGGTCAGGGGGCGTCAAGGGGATTTGGCAGTACCTTGTAAAACTGAGTGGGTGCATTTTTTCTATGTTTTTCACTCTTTCGTTTGGTGTGGGTGAGGAAGGGCTGAACAAGAGCAGTCTAAGCATCAACTGAACTGTGTCTAATGCCTCAAATCAAACCTGATGAGAGTTGTGCCTTTCATTGCCTTAAGTCACATTGCACAAAAAGTCACATTGCCCAGAAAGGTGGGCCTTCCTCTGCCTTGGCTTTAAGCGTGTCACATGGCTGTTGAGGTTTCTACCTTCATCCATCCTCATTGCTCCCCTGACATTTGTATTTGTTGTCCCAGATCACCATGGTAACCAAGAATCTTGTTGACAGTGCTTGGATTGAGCAGCAGTGATTGTATCATGAGTCGAGGGCAACCTCTCGCCCCTTTTCAAACTTTTGAAGACCCTATAGCAGGGCAGTCAGTCTGTGAAACCATTTCATTTAGACATGTTATTGTTTTTTCGATACTGTGGTGAAGCACCTTTTCCATTCACTCGGAAAATAAGTATTATCTACTCCCCTCTCTTTCCACATACCCTCCTTTTCTTTCCCCACACCTTTGCACTTTACTCTATGCTGCCCGCTCGTTTTGTTGCATCACACTCAATTTCTCTCTCTTTGCAACTTTCCAGTCCCATCCCAGCCCAGCTCGCATCACATTTCTGTCTCTCTGCACCCTCCCTGTCAGTTGAGTCAGCCCAGAACGAGAGCAGCAGTCTGTCAGGTGTGAATAGACACTGTGTTGGTGGAGCTGAGCGCATGACCTCTCTTGGACATAACCCAAATATTCTCCCATCGTTGAGGCTCCAGAGATCAGTCAGAATGTGAATTGTGCAATAACGGTGATGGCAGACACTGACAGGTCTTTGGCCTGGGTGAAATTTGGCCAATCTTTCGACTCAGGAAAGATTCCTCCTGCAAAATCACTCAGTATTGCTGCAAGTCAAGTATTTTGTTTAGAACCCAGTCCAAGCTAAGAAGAAGCATTTGAGATGAGGACACATTCGTTATGATGTAAACTGTGCTACAGGGTCGATTTTAAATTTTGAAACATGTGGGAGCAGAGATAAAAATTAAGGGTTGCATTTTTCACTTCAAATCTGCAACAAAGCCTTTCACTCCCCTAGGCCATTGCTTAAAGACAGAGTGGGATTATGGGATTTGCAGTTCTGCTTGAGTTCCAAAACAGGTGAGTAAACCCAAGGGTTTCTATTACAACTATGGCGATCAAAATGAAGTCTGGACTACTTTTTTGTTTGCCAGGTTCTAAATATGGCCAGTCCAGACAAGTTCACAACAGTAATGAGTCAATCCAAAATATCTGGAAAGGAGTTATGTTTAAGGAGTCTTCGTGTTCAAGTTTAAGAAAACTGTGTGACCTGTCGGAATGTGGGCATCACATTTCTGTCTCTCTGCACCCTCCCTGTCAGTTGAGTCAGCCCAGAACGAGAGCAGCAGTCTGTCAGGTGTGAATAGACACTGTGTTGGTGGAGCTGAGCGCATGACCTCTCTTGGACATAACCCAAATATTCTCCCATCGTTGAGGCTCCAGAGATCAGTCAGAATGTGAATTGTGCAATAACGGTGATGGCAGACACTGACAGGTCTTTGGCCTGGGTGAAATTTGGCCAATCTTTCGACTCAGGAAAGATTCCTCCTGCAAAATCACTCAGTATTGCTGCAAGTCAAGTATTTTGTTTAGAACCCAGTCCAAGCTAAGAAGAAGCATTTGAGATGAGGACACATTCGTTATGATGTAAACTGTGCTACAGGGTCGATTTTAAATTTTGAAACATGTGGGAGCAGAGATAAAAATTAAGGGTTGCATTTTTCACTTCAAATCTGCAACAAAGCCTTTCACTCCCCTAGGCCATTGCTTAAAGACAGAGTGGGATTATGGGATTTGCAGTTCTGCTTGAGTTCCAAAACAGGTGAGTAAACCCAAGGGTTTCTATTACAACTATGGCGATCAAAATGAAGTCTGGACTACTTTTTTGTTTGCCAGGTTCTAAATATGGCCAGTCCAGACAAGTTCACAACAGTAATGAGTCAATCCAAAATATCTGGAAAGGAGTTATGTTTAAGGAGTCTTCGTGTTCAAGTTTAAGAAAACTGTGTGACCTGTCGGAATGTGGCTCTCTGAAACAGCATGGGTTACCAACTCATTACACGTTTTCATTGAGAAAGCGGAGACCTTCCTGTAGATCACCTTGAAACGGACCAACGTGGTGATGAAAAACATACAGCAGGTCCTGAGTTGAAGGAAGAGACTTGGGTTGGGATTGAAGTGGATGTGTTTCCAGTAAAAATGTAATTATAAATATAAATTGCTTAATTAATTATTCAGATATTTTTGTACTGGAGTAAAACAGCATATTTATTTTTTAATTTTTTTTTAATCCACTTTTATTGGAGAATCAAAAATGTAATACTGGACATGGTTACTAGTCACTTCTAACAGTATAGTTCTAAAAACATAATCTATTACATAACCAAGGCTAGTTGAGCAAAAACCCCCTATACAGAGAGTCCCCACCCTGAACTACCCACATTAGACCCCTCAGCTGACAACTCCCATCACCGCCCTATCTCAGCCCACATGGCGTTCCTGTGGAGGGGGACAGATCTCTGTTCATTGCTCCTCCTCCTGCTCTTTCTCCCTTTACCTCTGTCCACCTGTGCCAGTGAATCTCGTGTACTACGTTTTTCCTGTTGTTCTTTGGCCAGAAAATGAAAAAGAATGATGGAAAAAAAGAACTGGTTGGGTTGAGAATGAGAGAGACAGAATGGCATGGTTTTTGCTGTCTGCTCAGTTTTCATGGCCCTTAGTTTTATTATACGTTCCGCCGGGCCCTGGACAAGGTTAAACGGGCACCCCTGCCCCGCTTGGGCTCGAAACCTGCTGTTAGCCCCCCTGGCTCCCCTTTGCCCACCTCCACCCCCTCCTTTTGGCTGTCATGCTGTACTGCTGCCAGTAAAGGAAACACATTAACACTCGTGTCTGTAACAGAGCAGGCTTTGTCCATGGCGTTGGAGGCTGGTCTATTAGGCCCTGACTCTGGTCCACACCACACCAATTAGAGCAGGCAGGGAGCAGAGCCACTCCAAACAGAGGTGTGAGCTTTACAAGGAGTCTGCAGGTGTGCTTGGGGGGAAATAATTGACTTTATTACTGATTAGGTGTACTGTTTTACTCTGTATCCCTCTTCCACTTTTTTAGAGCCAGCTCAGCTCTGCAGTGTTTTGACAACCTGTATTTAACCTGTTTCTCTTGGATGTGGAATCAAATCAAGCCCCTCCCTTCCATTTGTGTGTATATACTATATATATATATATATACACACACACATGTTGTGAAATGCATTGCATTCTTTTCAAAAGGCAGCCTCTAAGATTCACACAGGACGAAAAACAAGGTTTTATCTAGCAGATGGCAGTATCATGATTATTTATCTCAAAAACTCAAGAATCAAATTCAAAATAGTCTAAATTCAAGTTGCAGAAGATAAGAAATTCTGACTTTTAGTCCCTACCATAGGTCAAAATCCAAAAACCTTCAAAGATCCTCTTCTGTATCTTGAAAAATGAATGCATCTTAATTTCCAGGTTAAGATGACATCCTCAGAAAACACATCTCCTTCCTACTGAGTTGTATTCCCCTTTTTCCCCTTGACTAGTGAACTGATGTTAATATGTAAAATAGGTGGAGTTTCCATTTAAAATATTTGTCAATCAAGCGTCTGTCCATTAACTAATTGCTTGATCATTTGAGCACAGGTTAATGCAAGTGTTGTGAGTTAGTGTGTGTGTGTACCTGTCTCAGATACTCCACGTCTGTGAAGATATGGATGAGAGCAAAGTTGACATTTGTGGTTGTGTCAGTGGCAGATGAATAGTTTTTGCCTCATAACTGACTGCAGCAAGCCCAGCAGGAGCAATGCTACCTGCCAGAACAGATCTGCCAGTTTAGAGAACACAGATTCTGTACAGGTCTGACATAAGAGGGGGGTTTCCATCCACAAGTTATTTATGCTCTGTAGACGCATACCTCATTCTTATAAACATGTCAATTAATATATTTCCAAGCAATGGAGAAAATTGTTTGGATCAGACTAGAGACTGTATAGAACCTGATACCGCTCAACACGGTGACAACACATCACTGACACAGGGGAAATGTGACCTGCTACCCACACATAACATGCTGTATTTTCTCAAATAAGTGTGTCTAACCTCCTCTGGTCTGTTTTTGCTCAGCCTGCCCAGGGCTGTTGGTTTTCCTATGGAATAAATACTACAAATCTGGTGCATTCACATGATTGGGTTCATGGGATTTTCCTGTGTCTAAATGGAGGCTCTGCTCCATGTCAGGATAGTAGTGATACAGTCTGAAGACAGAGCCACTGTATCATGAGCAGCTAAAAGGCAACATTCATCTCAGGCCTGATGAGTTTAAAAGAACAGCTCTAGGAGCTCTTAAGAGGTCTCGAAGAAGTTCATCCAAGGCTGTGGGAGATTTATGTACCGAAGAGATGGTGTGTTGGCTAAAAATAGTCATCTCTTTGATGCAAGCTTCAAGCTTTGAAAGTATATTTTCACATATCCCCACATATCTGCCATTTTGAAGAGTCCAGACGGACTTGAACCCTTCAAGCTGTGGTAAACTGTTTGAACTAATAGAGACCATTCTAATCCCCAGTTCATCAGATATTGACATTTGGTCATGACCTGTCATGTTTATTCCAGAGGCACACCCTATATCTAGACAGAGACATACTAGGGTTAAATATACATTCAACATAAAGCCATCTGTGTCTGTTTCACTCGCGTTAAACTAATGATGTAGCAAGATGTACTTTGCAAAGCGAGAAAGTGCTGAGAGGGGTGGAGGTCAGATGGGTCACACACACATCTTTCACCCACTGAACCAGAGTTGCCATTCACATAGAAACCAAGTGTCTCAAACATATGTCACTAATCTTTAACTAAACTTACACATGATTTCTGTGCCTAAAATTAACACTAACTATGTAGAACTTATGCATCAGTATAAGAAACAAAAATGCTATAAGGAAAGATTAGCATGGCCACCAATATCCTATTGTGCTTCAGGGAAGGTTTAACGTCAGCTGGCGACACCAAAGGGCACCTACTATAATGTGTTTGGATAAGACACAACGACCAATTGATGTTCTGTGATGAGAACGGGTTGACTAGTATGGTGGCATCATCAGAAAGGACACTTTAATATTTACTATTAATTTTATCAGTATAATTCTGTGTTTGGGTTGGAGGTCTGGGGCATTTCGCTCTGTGTGTTCCTCTTGCTGCAGGAACAGAGAACATGATACCAGCACTCTGTGTCCCGCCAAAACACTCAAGAACTTCTCTTTTCCTTCTAAATATTCATTAGGATTTTTTGATTACCTGCAGATAGTATCGCTGCGTGTATCGGTTCAAAATGAGGAGTACCACTGGGCGCCCCTGTCAGATGAACCAGCTGTGGTGCTTCTGGACAGGACACTGCAGTCTGAGGGTCCAGGATGGTTCTGTTTGGTTGTCATTTATCTGTGGAAATTTCCTTTTGTGTTGGCTTTAACAGACTGGTGATATTTCTTTTGGCATCCAACCCAGATTTGACTCTGAAACAGTGAATTAGAGTGGGGACAAGGAATTTAAGATAATCTATGGCTGGAATGTGAGGTGGTAAAGAACTAATTTGATTCTGGGCGGCTTTCTGCTTGAGTTTTTGCTTTGGCTGAAGAAAACTTGGAGCAGCAGTCGAGGTTTGGAAGTGTATGTTGGTCGGGATCTCAAACTTCAGTAAGTCTCACTGAATGATAAGGCCTCAGTTTCATTCATCTTTTCTTTGTGCCTTTGTTTCCATCTCTGTATGAGTTGGAGATAAAACCCCTGTAACATAGGGTATGTGTTTCAGGTTCAAACTTCGTGACACGTAAGATCAGCCGGTCTGTGGCAAAGATTCACCTCGGTCAGCTGGAGTTCTTCAGCCTGGGCAACCTGGACTCCAAGAGGGACTGGGGCCATGCCAGAGACTATGTGGAGGTAAAACACACACACACAGGGCATAAAACAGGGCATGTTTTCCCAGATTATTTGAGGCCGCAATATGTGATCTGCATGGAGCCTCCTATGATTCTCTGCCAAAAGAGAAACATAGATGGAGAAAAAGAGGGGAAGCGGGAGGAGAGGGCCGCTTGCTGTGAGGCCACAGACTGCACTCTGGTTTCCCACAACTCACCCATGTCCCAGATCCCTTCAGGCCCCCATCGTTATTCCCTAAACGCCCGCAGAAGAAAGAGAGATATGAGGGGAATGCCACGTCCAGGGGACGATGACAAAAATACGGTGTTTGTGTTAATGTAATGGTGCCAGCAGCAAGCAGAAAATGGAGAGGGGAGATAAAACGAACAGTGGGGTTGCCACATCCAGGAGCAGACAGCGCTCAGTGTTTCTGAATCTGTGTGTTTTTGTCCTGTGCACGTGTATGTGGGAGCACATTCCTGTGTGTGTGTCAAAGTGTGAGATTTGTTGAGGTTATAACACGTGTTGAGATGAAAGGCTCGACAGGCTTCAATGTCTGACAGCAGACCCCTCGCTGCGGACCATGTTGTTATTAGGTGATGATGGTGGCGGAGGTTACGGGGGGTGCTCTTTGAGATGGGAGCAGGGGGTGAGGAGGTTACTGCTGATCACAGTGTGGGGTCGCTGTGTTAGACCTGGGTGGTAGTGCTGCACCAGTTCACGCTGTTAAGGCAGAGGTGTTGATGGCGTCAGTGAAGCATCAGTCACTGCTCTACAAGAAGACTTCTGATCAGTTACATTTTTGTGTTTTTCTCAGATAGTAAGATCAAGATTCCAGGTTGGCTTTATTGAGTTTGACCGGGCCTCCCCCCATAATGCATCCACAAAAAAAACACATAAGAGACAGGGTAAGAAAACTTTGGGGAATTTAGAAATAAAACTATAAGTACAAGCGAAAGAGACAAGAAGATGTGGCACTTCTGAGTATGTGGACTAAATGAACTTGAGAGAGGTAGCGCAATGGAGGCAAGAGTCAGTGGAAAAAGTCAAGTGGGAATAAACATTTCCAGTAATGCCCACGTGAGTTTCAAATGTTACAGTTTACTCTCATACTGTAAATGTTGAGAAACTGGAGGGGAATGAAAGAAAGCTGTAGTTTTTAAGTTGTGCGATGTGCATGTTTTGTGTTTATGGTGAATTAACATGCTCAAACAGTCCAGCATTCACTCTGTTAAAAGACGTGACCGCACATTGTAACCCCCCCCCCCACGACTGCAAATATGTGTACATTGTTATTTATTCCTTGTTTAAAAGTTTATGCACAAAAAGTAAAAGTGAAAACACTCCCTTAAACTTAATAATCAGTTTACTGGCTGAGCTTTCTGCTTATATTTGAATCATTCATCACAGCAACCACTGACGGTCACGGAAACTGTTGAATTTATATTCATTTAGTATAACAAACTGACAGGAAAAACATGACATACTAGACACAAAAATACTGTGTGTCAACCTAATGGCCACAACATCAAATTAAAATTATCCAGATAGCTTTGAAGATGTTATTTTAAGAAATAATGTCTTTTAAAAACAATTTAAAATGTTAATTTACAATGAGAAAAACCTGTTGCTGTACCTGCTCAGCCACTATGTGAAACAACAAGACAGTTTGTCATTCTTTGGAGGTAAATTTGTGGTTGTAAGGCTATATTCAAGGGCTTCTTCATCCTGTTTTGTTCATCTAACTGACTAGTTGTTGCAGCTCCCCACTGCTAAACGCTGCCTGTCCAGGGCACCCTGCCTTGAGATGCTCCAGGTTTTCTGTGGGAATGACGACATTCCAGTTCTGGTGAATCAGGCGGCTCCTTGCCCCACATGTCTCCAGTTTCGGAAAAGGCGGATTTCGTAAAGCCAAACAGAAGCCTGAAGTGCTGAGGAGAACCATTCTGGAGGAGGGGTGGGGGGAAAAAACATGAAGGCTGCTGAGAAACAGACATTTGTTTGTGGGACGTTATACCTAAATGAACCATACTTTTGCTCAAAGTTCAGCCAGTGCTGACCATCAAAGGCCGTGACTGTCACCATGACCCCCTCTACCTGTCTCACTTTCGAAATATCCATCCAGCTGGTGCCAGTGCCAAACAACCGGTGATTTATTCCACAGATCCATGTGTGTCTGCTTTACGCTGACAACCGCTTTTCCTCCCTCTCTCACCCCCTTTCCTTACCCCACCCAGGAGAGGGAAATTGCTTGTAATTGGCTGTGGATGGATTGTGGGTGGCAGGAGGGGCGTGCTGTGCATCTCCTTTAACAACGTCTGAAGGCGTGTAGGCAGCTGGGCATCGTCTCAGTCGGGTATCGGGTGTCTCTCAGGCAGGCAGATGAACCTGGAATTGCCCGGTTCCCCTCAATGGACCCCTTTATTACTAATATTAATGTAGTTTTAGTATTATGAGATAAATGCCAGAATATGAGTACTTCAGAAAAAAATCAACATTTTCAATTATTTAAATCCTTCTGATCTAATTTCCTCAACGAACTCAAGCTTTTGACATTTTTCAGTTTTATGATGATATTATAATGATACTAATCCTGATAAAAGAAAACTTGCTCACTGAAGAGCATTTGATCAGATAAAGATGTCTACAATCCTCCCCCTTTAGCTTGTCCCTCCACCCTCAGAGAGCTATTTCTTGAGCACAGAAGAGGTCTGGCTGGGAGTGAGCCTAAGCACAAGTCAGCCTGGACGTTTAGGCCCTTTCTTTCCCCTTGGCTTCCATTCTGCCTCACTTTCTTTTTGTCCATTTCTTCTCCGGCCCCTTAATTTTTAATCTCCTCCATGTCCTGCCTGCCTCTTAACCCTCTACTTTTCTTTTTTGTTGTCCTGAAAAGCTGCGTCACTGGAGCAGACCTCTTGTCCGACTCTCTCTTGGAAAGCAGTTACCAAATGTTTTCCTCTGACTGGTGAAGGCATTGCTGTTCTTGCTGCACAGAGGACCAGAAACCGTTGCCAGATGAGATGTGGCTGACCTGCTAACACCCTGTCCTGACAGCCCCCCCTTTTCTCAACTTGTCTTGTCCACATATTTATTTGTAAATATAAATACCTGTTAAATTTAGATCTTTGGAAGGTTTTTCCTCCCACACCTTCAGGCATGTGTCTGCAGTTGACTCTGTGTGGCAGTGGCTGTGGGATTTTTGTCATTGTATTGGCAGCGAAGTGACAGAACAGCCCCAATGGTGTCATTTTTCACCCTCTTTTTGTTTTTCTTATCCCTATTTTTCTGCAACAGCTGCTTCTCTCTGTAGTAATGGTTACAGATGAGGCTAATTAGCCAATTACAGCATAGATCAGGACCAATCACAGATGACTGATGAGAGTGCCATTCATCACATGTCAAGTACTTTTGTTACTCCTGTGCAATGTATTTACATGTGCAATTAAACTAGCCTACTTTTCCAATATATGGAAAAGGGGTGGCCTCTTGCTGTACTTCTATTCTGTGGTACAAATACTGATTGTATATATGTGTGTGTGTCTTTACAGCAGTGGTTCAGAGAGCTGATAAATACCTTTGCTCGCTCTTTAAGGTTTTAATAAATACAGCTGGACTGATATGTCCAGTAACTCTCATGACATATCAGTGTCATGAGAGTGTTTGTGTGTGTGTTCGCTTTGCAGGAGGTTAGATTGTCTATAAATTATTTAGTGAGAGACTGTGACAGAAGTTACTGTCATGTTGATTTGGCATCCCACACAAGTAGGACGAGCAAACAAGAGCAGCTGTTTGAGTGCATGTGTGTGTGTTTGTGTGTTTGTGTGTGTGTGTGTGTGTGTGTGTGTCCAGGTTTTGTGGCGTTAATTGCAGGTGAAATTTGACCCATGGCTCTAGCAGCGGCTCAATAACCTGGGGTTTGCCCTCCTGTGGCTCAGAGCATTAAAACCTAATTGCACCTCTTGCTACCTCATGAACACACACACACACACACACACACACACACACACACACACAGGGAGAATCATAGAAATTAAATATAGAGAACAGAGGCTGGACAAATAGAATGATCAAGACAACTGATCTCTTGTCAAATTTTTTGTTGGTTCACAGATCCTCTTAAAAGTGCATTTTTGTGCTTTAGGGATCAATAATTAAAGTTGTTGATATACTTTATCTTCAGATTTAATGTAATGGAAGTTTTTGCACTGGTGTTATGTTCTTACACATAAAAAAGCCACTGTGTTTTGTTTCAAGAAGACACAGAGCTTTGCATTTTAATTTGAAGTGATAATTCTGCAACATTAGAGACAATAGTGACATGAAGTCAAGAGAAAAATAGAAAAAGCAAAAAAAGTTGCAGAAAATAAATTTGCTAGTGTCAAGTACCTACTGTTTTGAGGATAATAATGGTATTTATATTAAATCTAATCAAGGTATGTTTGTAACACTGTTACACTGTCATTTTTTGTTTGATTGATATTCGTCTAGTTACGTGAGTATTTTGTTACGAGAAATGTTTGCAAAAGAAAAATTTGAGTAGGCAAGTAAGTGAAACACCTAATAAAAGCAGTCGCATCAGCAAACATGATGTTGGCCAACGCATTGCCATGAATCCTTTTTTTTTTTTTTTTTTTGTTATGAAACAGTTGGATGAGGCTTCTACTTGGATAAACAGTGAAACGGGAGGTGAGATATGACAATACGAGTAATTAATTGGGTGTGAGAATTAAAATAGATCTACAGGGAGGCACCCTTGCCCAAATCCTAAACCCTCAAATAGGGTGAATATTTAGAGTGGCACTGAACCAAAGAGGCAGAGGAAGAGGCTCAGGGGAGTCACCGAGCAGGGATCCAAAAAATTTCAAGATGGATTAAGATAAATGTATTGTGTAAAAGCAACTCCCTCTTGCTGCTCTAATAGAACAGACAACTGATGTCAATAAAGATCCACAGGTTACTGTGTTTGTGAAGAGTCCATTGTACTGAATATTTACACTGATCGTGAGATCTATGAGGCATCCCCCGTTATTGAAAGTAATTTACTTAAAAATTGTACTGTATATTGATTCTAGTCAGGTTGGTTATTGGTTTCCTTGATCACTTATCATCAGCTATAAATCCTCTTAACAATGTGAGAAACTAATACAATTATAATATGTTTGCTTTTTCACACACTCAAGTGGTATCTTGTAAGATTCAGTTCACAATGAATTTTTGATTTCAACTTTTAAGCCCACATGGAGTCTCTAGAATAATGAACATCTACAATATTGTGACTAGTGAGGTAGATTCTGACAATATGCGTTTTTTTGCCATCTGTCAGTGTGCTTTGTTTTAAGTTCTCTGTTTAATCTTTTTGAAACACACCTCTGAATAATCAGCCTTATGTTATTCATCCTGATAGTGAATCTTACTGTTTAGCATTTGGCATCTTTTTAGCATAAGATATCTCAAAAATGAAGCATCCAAGCACTTATTATCCCCTTTTTGCTGGAACATGCAATGAAGATGATTCAATTTGAGTAAAATAATGACTTTATTTTCCTGTTTAAAAGCTGTTTTCACTAAATGAAATACTGCAAGTCAAGAGCCCACATAAATACTGCTCCAAAATCACTCTCCTTCTCCAGTTTAGGACCAACTTTTGGAAGTTGTAAATGCAAATTCTTGTCAGCTTTAATAAGATTTTATTGCAGTTTGGGTTGTGCAAATCATTTTTAAATTATTGGAACCAAAGTTTCATCATAAATGAATAGTAGGCATGCCAATAACTTTCACTGCCTTAGTTGAAAACACCCATGTGGTGCTTTCTTTGCCTTAAAGTACAAACTAGAGATGGTTCGTCCAGCTGGATGGAGGATTGTTTTCCTGTAGGCTTCTCTTTCTCTTTTTTATAATGAAGAAAAGTTGAGTCCTTCATGTTGGAAAGAACTTTGAGTCTATTGGAGTCTTGTAGCTTTTGCCTGTCTTTTTTTATAACCTAAATATTCAGAATATACTGTATATATTTTTAATGGTGAAAAAAGGGAAGTGATCCACCCCTGAGCTTTAATGCTACTCCTCCAAGTTTGTAACATACGTGTTTGTGTGTGTGTGTGTTTGTGTGTGTATGTTTGTGTTTGTGTGTGTGTGTGCGTGTGTGTGCGTGTGTGTGTGTGTGGGTTGTGTGTGCGTGCGCGTGTGCACGTAAAAGCAGCTGTCTCTCTGAGTGGCAGGCTTAAGCGCTCCCCTGCTGGGTTGTGGATGAAAGCAGATGCTCTCCTCCTTCTTCTCCCGATCTTTTTTTACTCTCCTTTCCCCTCACAGCCATGTGTAACCAGAATTCTGAGCTTTCATATGAAGCCTGCAGGACAGTTTGAACCCTGGAGTCCTGTGGAAAGCAGAGACACACATTTGAGAACAAATGGATATAGAGAAAGATAACACAGATGCACAGACATGTGGAGATATGCTCATTAATCATAAAACAACTCGAAGTCAGCTGCAATACTGTGCAGCACTGTACAGTAAACTTCCGCTCAATATATACTCTATTTGCAAAATAACAAAAAATTCCATCCTTTCAAATGCCTAACAACCAAACATAATAGGAGATAATAAATAGTAAAGGAAACAGAAATAACTGAAACTTACATACATTTGCAAAATCTTTTAAAGCTGCTCCATGTGAACAGTTAACACCACATTTCCCATAACACCTTGCTGTTTTCAGTCAAAAAGAGTCTCCCTACTTACTCTGCCTCCACTTGCCAGCTGCTGCTTTATGTTCATTTGTTTTGAAAAAATTAGAGAGAGAATATGAAGTATTCACACTTCTTAATAACAGTGATGACACTTGAAGGCAACGTTTGTACTGTTGGTTTGGTGGATAGGGTTGTATGTTTCTTTTTTGAAAATA
>KV751399.1:435971-474448 GCA_001698575.1 Mola mola
GTGTGTGCCCCCCCCCCCCCAACCCTTTGTAATGTTAGATTTAATGTGGGCCACAGGTTAATATTGATTTAGAAGTAAGAGTGGAAGGGGAACTCTAATGCAATCATTCCTCTTAGGCTATTATACAAGTGAGTGTGTATGTGTGTGAGAGAGAGAGTCTCATATAGTGACATTTTAAGGAGTTTCGTTGTGAGTCGGGGGTAAAATAAAGCCATCAACGGTTGAGCAGACGGGACTGATGGAAGGATGTTTTTAGAGGTTGGGGGGTGGGTCGGGGTCATCTTGTTTTAATTGCCTGAGGAGTCTGGCCGACTCTTTGGGCCTGGAATGCTGTGTGACCTCCTCTTGCTCACTCTCTGATTCTCTGTGTGCTGTCAGACGGTCAAGCGGCTCGTGGGAAGATTCTCCGTCCAGACGATGGTGTGTCGAAATGGAGCCAAATATCACAATGTCTCCTTCCCAGTTGCACATCTTTTTACTCTCTCACAGCTCTCACTCTCTCCCTCCGTTTTTTCTGTCTGACTGGCTGACCTCTTGGATACTTTGATACTCACACTGCATGTGTGTGTTCATGCTTGTATGATAAATAGTTTTTACTTTAGTTTTAGTATACACAGTTTACTTCTTTCTATGTTTCCCTCAGGTCATCTGTGGTAACATAGATCTTTAAAATGTAGATATGTAAAATTCCATTGTGAAATAATATAAGTGGACATAAAATTGTTTTCACAAGTATTCACTTATAAGGCTGATATTATAACGCAAGATTGTAGCAGGAAAACGCTATTAGCAGATGAATGACCTGATTTCACACCAAGGATCTATCAAAATGGATTTTACACTACAATTTTATTAGACATTGCTGACAGGACGAGCTATATAAATCTGGCTCTAAACAAACAAATCACATATATTTTTACATAAATATAGAATTCAGCATACTATCGGTAAAATATATGGTTGCTATTTTTTATATTATTTTTGGCACTATTTTTTTTTTTTCTAAAAGTAGTTGCTCAAGTTATGAAGTTGACTGGTGGAGGCTGCTTAGCTAACGGGATCGATAAATCAGTCTTTACCCAATGATTAATCGATCCGCCTCTTTTATCAATCATCAGTCAATGTCTCTTCTGTCAACAAATCACATTTATGGATGCAGAATTCCACTCTTAAACCTGGACAAAAATTTTAGCTGTATAGTAGGTCACATTCGGTCTTGTTCAGCTCTATAAAAAAACATATATAATAGAGATGCACAATATTATATTTTTGATATTTTCCAACTTCAACTTTTGGCAATATAAAGAGAAACACATTTTTTCCACTTAAAAGAGGAAAAATTGTATATAGTGCAGATGAATGATCATATTTTCAAAATGTCCACATTTACTACACAAAATAAGGGAACTACAAGTGCCATCTGGTTGTTGTTCAATTCACCATTATACCAACAGAAGATGTAAAGACCTGACAAAAATTAACTAAAAGTGATGTGCAAAAAGTAAAACAACTCTGTTTGGGATCTGATCATTAATGGACTAAAAGAAGTGCTACCGTGGAAAGCACATTTTCACCAGTCAGAATTTGAATAATTAAATGTATTCTACCCTGTTGAACTCATTATTCGGATCATCTTAAAGAACGCCAGCCATTAAACTATATTAGGCGGGATATTTTAATTTGTGTACTTTTTTTTTTTCCTTTTTTTATATATGCATTTGTATCTTTTTTTTCTTTTTGGTTTTTGTGAAAACATTTTGGTATCCCCTTCTCACCACACCGGTCCTGTTTTCAGTCAAGCACTTAGTATTGTTGATAGTTTTACTTTTTGAAAAATTTAAAGTTTTACTCACTGCTTCTACAGAACCTCTTTATTTATCAGCCCGATAGTGTTTTTATTTTGTGAGCTGAACACATCTACAGGGGCAGTGAGGGAAAGAATCAGAACCAGGCAGCCTTTTTTTTACCTTGTAAAGGCTGCTTAGAGCTGAGAGATGCATTTCATCTATTGAGCATGACAGAGATAGCATCCCAACTAGTCTGCTTCAGACAGGCCTGATGGCTCTAATTGAATGGAAAAATTTGTTGGGTCACAGCACCAAAAAGCCTGTATTCCCTACAACAGCAAATGGCTTCCTTATGTTGTCTGTTATTTATTAGACTTATATTAGATCCACATTCACACAGGCGCATGATGTTAAAGCCAGCCTGTGTTCCTGTTTGGTACAAGCTCACACACGAATGTTACATTTGTAAACATGCCAGCATGCCCGAAAACACATGTTTATAATGTACTGTGAAAGGAATTTGATGAACAAGGTCATGGTAATAAACAAAACTTTGTGCTCGTGTTAATATTGTACACATATTCCAAAACACATGCATGCATGTTGTGTAAATGACCATGGAATTTATACAAAACAGCAGGCGCGTTTTCACTCTGGCAAGATTGGAGGCCTGTACATAATTGGTGAGGAAATGCTGCTCCGATGTGTTGTTCTGACGGATGAGGAGAGAACTGACGTGGGTTTTGGGGACTTTCACTTCACCACTATGAGGCTTTTACTCGCTGCTGCTCATATTGAACTCAATCCTTGTTAAAACAGCTGCGACGGAGCACTGTGTATTTGCTTTTGGAAGGTGGGACTTTCTAAGGGAGTGCCAGGGATTTCTTTTTTAATTAACCAGCCCCAGCGATATGAAAGTGTGTGTGTAACCTGAGGGGAGGCCCTGTCTGTGACCTGCAGCGATACAGGCGGTTTGTTTTCATTCTAAACTTAACCCTAGAGTTACCGGTTTTGCACCTTATTTCGACTTCTGCTTGACCTGGCCGTCACCTCTTGATGACTTTCTGCTCAATGCCAACCTCTTTTTTTTTGTTTTGTTTGTTTGTTTGTTTTTGTCATTGATACCTCTTTGTTTCTTTTTCTCTCTCTGTCACATCTTTTCCTTCCATTTTTCCCTTCCCTCTCTCTCGGCTCTCCCTGGGCCTCCTCAAAATCCCCCTCATCAGCTTCCCGTCACACATGAGTCTCTAAGCACATGTACACGCATGCACACACTCACTCAATCACCATGAACGATTGCACATTGGTCTTGACAGTTGCTATATAAAGAGCCACCCACTAAACACTGCAGTCCTCTCATTATATCATTACTGCCCCATTGCGTACAGGCAGCTCTTTCTTTCAGATTTCAACTTTCTCTCTCTTGCTGCCTTCATTTGCCTGTTCAGGGAGTAGGAATTGAAGGAAAATGTGATATAGAATGAGAGTAAAAGTAGAAGATTGGATGATGCCGTACAGGGAGAGGTGGGGACGAGGGGAATCCCTTGCTATCCGTTGTGGAGCAGAGGCTTCGTGGCTCCAGGGTGCAGGCCAGCAGAAGTGTTTGTTTATGTCTGTGGGCAAAAGGGGAGATTTGGTGGCCATGTTCAGCAGTTACATGAAGGGCCCTGGATGCTCTAATGAGACCTAATTACCGTATGTGTGTGTTTACGGGATTGCGAGGAAGCGAGGAGGAAAGAGATTGAATGAGCACGTTTCACCATGCTCTGTGTTTACTCCCCTGTCCTCACAAATCTCTTTCTTTACAGTGTAATAGCTTGCCTCGTTTCTCTCCAAACCAGCACAACCTCAAAGTACAGAGCTCACAGATTGGTGACTGTCATGCTTGTTTTATTCCTTAAGATGCTGAGCTAGACTTGTGTGACGTGCCTAGAGGTGGCTACTGTAGTCTCTGATGTGCTGGCCACGTGGATGGGAGGATTTGGAAATACACCAAATACAAATTTAGAAATTTGGAACAAAATAGATGCATCTATGAGAAAAGTTTATGTTGCCAGTCAGGCTGGCAAAGATTAGCTACCAAGCTTTTCTCCACAATAGAGCTATGTTCAGTACTACTTCCCAGTACATTCACATGTGTTGGATAATTTTATGATGGGTAATTTTATCTTTTTAATATTAACAAAGCACATTAAATGGAAAAGACACAGTGCCATATAATCACATTCTTATTTAAAGTTGTAATTAAAAACACTCAAAATGTATTTATTATAAAATATTGAATTTTACATATTGTTGATTTCATTCAGAATAAAAGATCTGAATATTTTTATGTAGATTTTCCCCAACTTTATTTGTAATTAATTGATAAAAGTAAACTTTGTACATTTGCATTATTTATACTTTGTGCAAAAATTTGTTTCTCAGTATATTTGGAAAGCTTTGTAATTGCAATTTTTTAGCCACAAGGGGCAGAGGAATTCAAAGACAAGTTGATGCATACATGCTTGATAATATGGCTATCTTATATAATAATAGACAGCCGTGTTTTTATACTTCCAGAAGACATGAAAACAAGATGTCTAATTTTTTACTATACATCTCAATACTCTATTGTCCAAACACTTCATCCTGCATGATAGCTCTTGAGCATCATTCTACCATTATATTTGCTGTCCTTCCTCTCCATATGTCCAAACCATCTCAATCCGGCCTCTCTAACTTTGTCTCCAAAACATCCGACCTGTGCCGTCCCTCTGATGCGCTCGTTCCTAATCCTGTCCATCCTCGTCACTCCCAAAGAGAATATAAACATCTTTAACTCTGCCTCCTGTCTTTTGGTTAGTGCCACCGTCTCCAAACCAAACAACATCGCTGGTCTCACTACCCTCTTGTAAACCTCTTTTTACTTTTGCTGCTACTATTTTGTCACTCCTGACATTTTTCTGCAGCCTCCAATCTCTTTCAGACTGCATCATCTACACAAAATGTAGTCCACCTGTGTGTTCCTGCCTCCATTCTTGTGTCACCCTGTGTTCTTCTCTCTCTTGGGAGTAGGTGTTCACCACAGCCATTTCCATTCTTTATGCAAAATCCACTACCATCGGTCCTTCCAGGTTCTTTTCCTTGACACCAAACCTGCCCATCACCTCCTCATCACCTCTGTTCCTTTCACCAACATGCCCACTGAAGTCTGTTCCACGACCACTCTCTCTTCCCTGGGAATACTCTCTACTAATTCATCTAAATCACTCCAGAATATCTCTTTCTGTTCCATCTCACAGCCAACTTGTGGGGCATAACCGCTGACAACATTTATCATCACGCCTTCAATTTCCAGCTCTGCAACCATGACCCTGTCCGATACACTACAATATTCTTTGCTTACTCCTCCTTCAGGATCACGCCTACTCCATTTCTCTTCCTATCCACACTGTGATTGTACAGCTTGAACCCTGCTGCAATGTTTATAGCCTTACTGCCCTTCCACCTGGTTTCTAGCACACACAAAACATCTACCTTTATTTTCCACACCATATCAACCACCTCTCTATCTTTGCCATTCATTGTGCCAACATTTAGAGTTCCTACTCTTGATCCTACACTCTTCACTTTCCTTTTCTCTCTCTGTCTCCTAACGCATTTCCCTCCTCTTGTTTTTTGAATAACAATGGACCAATTTCTGCCGGTACCGTTTGTAAATAGCACTGGTAGCGGTTGTTCACCCAAGCCCTGACCATTCTGGCTTTAAATTCCTTTTCTTGATTTGCATGTTTGATTTGGCTCAGTTTTTACACCGAATGCCCTTCCTGACACAACCATCACCATTTATCATGGTTTGGGACCTGCACTAGAATTACACTGGTTTGTGACCCCTAGTGGCTGGTTTAGGGTGGGGGCAACCCTACTAACTCTAATGTGTTGAACCATTACTGGAATGATACATGTTTTTCTTTTAGTTATGAGATGGCGGGTGGCAGAGTTATATAGCAAGGATCATGGTATAAGCTAGATCAAGATGTGACTACGTAGACTGGTAGTTTTGGTCTCTTTCATCTATTTTTAAGCAATGCCTAAAAAAAGAAAGCAAGATTCTAAACATGACAGTTTATGATTCAGCATCTTACCTCAGCTAAGGGCAGTTGTCCGTCATGTTATAAAGGCGTGCATGGGCCATCCTTTATGAGCTCTTAAATGGCCTGGAACTGGAAATATGGCTGTTTTTATTTACACTCTTTAATCAGAAAAAACACACTCTACTGCACAGCAAACACCAGCCCACATATACTGTACACCTCAAAGCCCACTATGTGTTCTTCACAGTGTGTATGTGTAACAACGGATGCTCACTGCCCTAAAATAGAATGTGCCCCTAATTGCTGCTGCAAACACAGGTGTGGAAAGCCAGGCTTCCCTCCACCCAAATTCCAGACCCAGCATCCAGGACACAGCACCCTGTGTGTTCCTGTTTGGAAGCAAAGGAAGTCAAGCACATGTTTGTGTATTTGTGAAAAAAGAGTGAGTGTAGAATCCATGTCCCAGTTCATGTGGGTGTGTAAAGAAAGTGTGACTGATTTGTGTTTGTGAATATATATATGTGTGTGTTAAAGCAAGAGAAAGTTTGTATTTATACATGAGTGAGTCCAGACCACACCTTTTAAAGTCAGCAGTGTATGCCATTGGGATTTGGGCACAGACACACAGCCCCTCCGCGAGCTGGCTGGAAACCCTATACCCCACATCAGAGCTGCTACTCATACATTATTCATATCCCAGACACACAGACACACACACACACACACACATATAAACACACTGTCTCATCCTTAAACAACTTAGACTGTCGTTTTTGCCCCTTATATCTCCAGCTGGCAGCATAAGTGAAATATGGTCTACTGTTAAGGGGGAGGGTGGGGGGCGTTACCTCTATTCAGCGTCAGCAGGGTAGAAACAAAGGTGGGGCTGTAGAACAGTAAAGGGTTTTCTGTAAAACTAATGCAGGCCCAGATTTTGAGTCGGTAAAAAAAGCCTAAAAGCAATTCTGAATCATTAAAAAATAAATCCTATCATTGGTGATTAGATGTGCTCACATTTTCACTGTTATTTCTGTTCTCATTTTTATTAGGTCAAAATCTTTGACAATTTTCAACCATTACAAAATGGACAAAGTCATAACAATGTGATCTAGATCTGTTGTTACTAAGTTTTTTACAGACTTAAATAAAGCATACTTTATATTCAGATATTTGAAGGCAAGTCTGAAGCCATGCCTGTTTTTAGCCAGTGGAAAATTGATGGGCGCACTACGGAAAGCTATCTATCATCCTCTGTGTATGTGTCACTCTCAGCCTCAGCTGGTTTTGTCCCACACTCAAAGAAGCCCAAAATGAGCAGTTTTCAGTCGGCCCTTTACTTCTGACGTCCTTGCTCTGCACCCTCCTATCCTCAGACGTCACTCTGATGCTCAGACTGAGATCAGATCTCAGAGGACGGGCTGTTATCGACCTCCTGCTGCTTTCTGAACAACCATGGCCACGAGTGGAAAAACAGAGAGACAGAGAGGCATTAGCTCTTCAGGGCAAACAAGCAGACAGGAGCTGTGAGAAATAACTTGGTGTGACATGTGAATTAGCTTTTGTAAACTCTTAGAGCACTTAGAATCAGGCTACTGACAGTACAGGTGGTAACAGGCCCACATCTTCAAACAAACACAACGTTTGAATTAACAGCACACGACTTATAATATATTTTGAATATTTTCTCAGTTGCAATCTGTGGACATCTGTTTGGCTATGCTGGACAAAGCCGTGCTTTTTAAGTTTTCATGGCCTCTTTATATTCATATGAGATCACTGTTGAATTATTGATCAGGGGAAAAGTGTGAAGTGGGCGCGTTTGTTTATTTCTCATGAAGGAACAGTGTTTTCTTCTTAAGCAGCAGCAGATTCCTGGTCGGTTGCTCTCTTGGTTTGAGTGTCAGTACGCTGAGTGACCCTTGGCAAGCAGCACTGTATTAAACACAGTGGGTCACTGTCGGGGAAACATGCTGAAGCACTGGCGAGTTTTTCTGCATTTTTTCAAGGTTTTACCACGCACTTGTACAAGCTTTAGCACATTGAGATACGCCCTAGTGAGCAGGAGAAAGCTCGTAAGTTTTAGAGCAACAAAAATATCATGTTTGACAAATGAGCACAGGCGCCACATTTCTTTGAAATACACCCTGGAAACAATAGACATTGTTGACTGATTTGACTGGAACTCTTTAAAACTGTTACAGTAGCCAGGGGGCCCCGTTTCAAGATGGGGAAGTAATGACTGCAAGTATGTATGGCTCCATATTATGTGTAATGTGTGGGGGCGGGGTTGGGCAGGATTTGAGGAGACCTATAAGCAGCTCACTGGACATTAGTGCGTACTAAAATGGATCAGTTAGTTCAAACAGTCTGTGAGCTGGGTTCAGGTCCAGTTTGCGCCATTTGTGTTTATACATGTGTGTTCCTCTTTTTTAATGCCATTTTTTTTTTTCTTTTTATCTCACATCTCACCAACATTGATCCATCAGCTAAAATTTAGTTAATAAGCAGTATCTTGTAATCTTGTGTGTTAAGCATGTTGTGGAGACCACCAGTGGTTTCAGGACAAGGTCCTGATGCAGCTGAATCCCATGACCCACCAATTCCTCTTTCTTCCGGGCAGGGCATGGCTAAGGCTTATTGCTAACACACACACTCTCACAAGAAGCCAATAAGGCATCATTGTCCTTTCAAAGATCCACAAATGGTCCAATGTTGGACTGTTAGTGTGCTCAGATATGTCAGATATGAGGCGCTCAGCAGGTTGTTGTATATTTACTCTATGGGGGGAGCCTCTAAGACTCGTCCCTTGTTCATATTACTGAGCATTACTTGGAGTTATAAAGAGATTATGGACAACTGAGCACAGATTACGGACAGATTACCTGACCTGTTTTTCATGCAGCTTGGTGTGGATGACAAGAATTTATTAATGTTGTATCCATGTCTCAGTCTTGTCTATTTTCAAAACCACTGCTTACCAGATCCTTTTTCTGAACATGACGGGAACTTTATTGCTGTTTTTACTTGGCCCACAGTTCACCAAAAACATTAATGTCAGTTTATAGGGGTAGGTAATGCACTGCCCTTTCCTGCTATAAGCAGAAAAACCCCCAAAACAAATTATGACTGTTTGGATGGAAGATGTGTGGTCAATAAATTATCTTGAACAATTAAATAGAATCACAAATTTATAACCTAGACAAGGTACCAGACCATCATGGTTCACACATTTATACCTGTCTTCAGCAAGATGTGTCAATACATAAATCTGTTAATATAGTCAATTTTCTGTGTTCCCCTTAAGAAACGACTAATAGTTGTTGCTGATCATTTGCATGTTTAGCAATCTGAGAGATGTATAATCCTGTACACTTGCTGAATCTCAACTATTAGTCTACTGTGCCCTGAAATAAAAGCTATGAATTAGCCCCTGATGCGACCTCACTGCATTTGCCGCTGACCCCATCTATCTTTATTATGCCTCCATTAGATAAGATAAGATAAGATAAGATGTAACGTTATTGATCCCCTTGGGAGAAATTCAGGTTGACACAGCAGTACAGAAGTGAAATTAGCAGTGCAAAGGGATAAATAAAAACTAAAATACCAGAAATCAAAAATATACTAAGTATTACGTACAATCTGGCCTTTGTGTATAAATTTTGCCAAGTGCACTGTTCCTGGGTTTTTATAAATAGATAAATAGAATGTATCATGAAGTTTACATACTGAATAGTGAGGAATTCTCTCTCTATATATAAACAGTTGGACATGTACAGTATCAGGGTTTATTATCCTAGAGCGGTGTACGAATTGAGTCCTTAATCTGTGGAGTGGGTGGTGTTGGGAGGTGCTGGGTGGTGCTGGGAGGGGTGGGAGCTGTGCTGTTGTGCAGTCTGATGGCAGATGGAATGAATGAGCCCCCCAAGCGCTTTGAGGCCCGTGTCCAGCTCCATCCCCACCACGGAGCTGGCTTTCCTCACAAGCTTGTTCAGTTTGTTTGCACCACCGCACCCGATGCCGCCTCCCCAACACGCAGCAGCAAAGAAGATGACACTGGCCACTAAAGAGTGGTAGAATATCCGTAGCAGCCTGGTGTCCATGTTGAAGGACCTGAGCCTCCTCAGGAAGAACAGTCTGCTCTTTCCTTTCATGTAGAGGGCCTTGGTTGTTGTTTGACCAGTCCAGTTTGTTATTTAGATGCACCCCAAAGAACTTGTAGGTGTCCACCATCTCAACCCCCTCCCCGTTTATGAAAACAGGTGTTGGGTGTCTCTTCCTGCGTCATCTAAAATTGTAATTTCCATGCCTCTCAGTTAGCATGAGAAATCCATGTTGACAATATCCTGGCTTGGGCCATAACTCACTGATTCGGCCATCCTTTATCCAACCACTGCTGGCCCATCCAGAACTCACCGAGAGTGGAAAGGTTAAAGGGCGAGGGAGGGAAGGAGAGGTCATAGCTCCAGTGGGTGAGAAGCGATGCCATAGTCCTCTCCCATAATTCCAAGCTGAAATCAGTCTCTGCCGACCTTTCTGAGAATCATGGGAAAACATGGTTGACAATTAATCACAGCCAATGAGGTGGAACCAATCTGCTTGAGATGGAACTAACAGCGGTTATTGATGCGTTGTCTGAGCAGGAGAGTGGACATGTGTGGTGAGACTATGTGATTCTCTCTGCATGCTCACTGTTTGACCAGTTACATCATGTTGACCTCCAGTCAAAACCTTGGTTACAATGAACAAAAATCCAAAACAACATGATAGCTAATAGAATTAGAGCTGATAATTCTTGTCTGAATTGTTCATCTCGTTTTACCATGAGACCTACCAGTGACATCATCCTGATCCCACAGTCTGTTGTCATTCCTCTGCTAGGCTACTGTTACAGTACAGAGAGTGGGATCAGGGTCTATCTATCTGTCTATCGGTCTATCTCTACAGTGTATATACACTATATCACAAGGTAGCCAAGCCTTGATGCATACCCTGCTTTATCATCTCTTATTTATAAAACAAACATCATGCTAGTTACTTACACTATGACTTCATGGAGGACAAGATGATCAACTCAAATAAGATCATTTTCTCATAAGCTTACATATATTTTTGAAACCAATGGAGTTTTCCCCTGTAGGCCATTAGAAAGAGTGCACGTTTAAGGCTTTTCCTTGCTGGCTTGTCTTTTCAGACCTGGAAGCTGTGCATGCTTACTCTCTCTGGTCTCTACATGAAAAAGTCCAAGAAAATTAAACAAAAACCATGCAACGGGATTTGAATTAATTGTATTTTACTGAACCTGCTACATTGAATGCTGATTTCTGCTTATTTTGAGGCATGGGGTCATTCAGTCAGTTTACATTTTATTGGGTACTCCCATGTTCAACTAATAAAACTTGAGCAACCCAACTATAAATCTGACCTTCATTATGGTCAGAGTGGTCATATTTTGTTGAGAGATGTGTAAGAATAGTATTGCATTACACCAAAAAAATCTTTCTAATATTTTCTTCTCACAATATATGTGACTATATTGAATTGTATACCCTGCAGGGTTGTTGTATTTGGCTCTGTTTTGTTGAGGGGGCACAAAACTTTGGACAGCTGCATTACGGTGAGTTACTATTCCCCTTTTGCAGCTCAATAGCATCTTTAATTGGATCCCAACCTCTACTTTGTAAAGCAACCTTTCTGTTAAATTATTTAAAATCTTGAGCCAAAACTGGGCAATTAAACTTTGGAAAAATACACCAACAATTGTATATAACAGTTTTTACTGCTGTGTAGTAATCATCAGTGCAGATAAACTGAATTTCATGTATAAAATTTTTAAAGATCCCCTTTAAGATAAGATTATACTGGCCCTACAGAGTATGGAGGGAGGCACAAATTTTAAATGCAGCGATGGCATTTCTCACTATTCTCAGTGAATTTCTTACCAGTGTTGCAAGTAAAACTGAAATAATAAAATAAACCCTGGCTGTCTTAGACAAATAAAATGCTATTTATGAAAGATGAATATTTTTCCGCAAGTTGTCCTTTGTTTACTTGTCCACTGTACAATAGTCTTTTATTGATGTGCATGCTGGCTAAGTGATGACAGGTGTATCTGGTTTGGAGTAGCGAGACAGAGATAACCACTGTTTCTGATCTCATGCCAGAAATACGCATCCATGAATGTGTGTATGAGTGTTGCGTCGAGACTTCAGTGACGAGTGGCGTACAGAATCAGCGTGCTGAAAGCAGACCAGTGAATTGTGACGGCTTTGCAGCTCATCTCTAACTTTGAGTCTTGTGTCTGTCTTCCTGAGAATTAGCACTTCTCAGTCTTCTCGATTATGCTCCACTTACAGGCGAAACTGATGACAGGTCACCTGCAGCAAAGCATGTTGACACACATTCAGCAATTACCTGAGAGTGCGCAAATGTCTCTGGCTGCCGTTGTTGCACAGCCTCACATGCCCACTGGACACTTTACATGTTTTAGTCTCTATTGTTCATTGTCTCATGTTTGCTTTTATGTATTTTTTGTGATATTTGTGGCAGTATCAAACCTCAAGAAAGTGATAAGGGATTTTTTAGGGGAACATTAAGATACATATCCCCCCAAAAAAACTTTAGATTGGTTCGTCTGAACATCTGAGTTATTATCAAATTGTGTCTAGTTACTTTTTCCTTTGAATTTCAGTTCCAACTCCTTTACCTCAACTGTCCCCAACCTCATTGAGACCCCTTATTATAAAGCATTATAGGTATCATTCTGAAAATTATGAGCTGTCAAACTGTTTTGTTCCCATCTTGTTTTAGAGGCCCAAATGGATCACAAAGGACATTTTATGAGCGATCAGACATCAGCCCGAAACACAAGTGATGTATAATTTTGTGTATCAAACCTTAGGTTGTTTTTTTTTTTTTGGCAGTCATGCCACAAGCCCTCCTTGACCTCCACAGTACTATTTTCTTCTTTCACTGTTAGTTCTGATATGCTGCATTTCTGACAGATAATATCTAAATGTTACAAGCAGCTTGACACCATATAAAGTTCTATTTTTTCCTTTGTGCCAATCTTTTCTTTATAGTAGGATGAAAAGTCTATTTCGTACATGGGAACATATAGTATAAAAATTAGTAACACAGATATCACATTATCTTACACATAAAATGAGTACATTGGCTTTCTTCTTGTGTCTTCTCTGATAAGGACTGACTGTATGAACAGTATGTTTACAGTAAAATTGGTGTTCATAGTTACCAGCATCGGGTCCAGTGTGTTTGATCCTGCTTTGACTGGAGACATCATGTGACATCCCAGTTCAATGGATTTCAGAGTGAGAAAGCCTGAGAATGTGTGATTGCGTGTTACTTTAACACAAACAACCATCTCTCTCTGTAAAGTCTTTAAGTTTTCTTGGTTTATTCAGCGAGCGACTTTCCGCCAGATTTTTTTCTGTGTTTCTTCACTTCTCTGGAGTCTCTGTCTGTTCACCAGTCAGAAATGAAGACATGCACATTAGTATCAGAAACCAACATGGCTGATGTCTACCATTTGTTGTTGCACGTGCTGCCTTTATCCTCAAAGTGATATTCTGGCTCCTGCAGGAGCTGTAGTGGCAGGGACCCTTGAACTTACTCTAGGGTCAAAGGTCATAATTTTAAAGGGACTCTAGTTTGGTTGGCTCTCCTCATATATCAGAATAAAGGATAGTTCTTTGCGAGTGGCCAACATCTGAAATAATGGTTTACTGCTGTCCTTGAATAATAAAACATCCAGTTATATTAAAAATGATCTATTTACTTAAGTCTGGAGTTGTGGTTTCACAGTAGACCATGGTACAGTATGAAAATTCAGCACATTCTACATTTACAATCTATAGAATTACATTCTACGGTATTAATGTTGTTAAGTTGATATAAGGTTTCATGCCTGTTGAAAATCCTTCCACTTTCATTCCCCTAAGGGTCATTGGTGTAACTGACTCTAATAATAATTGTGCAATGCTGTTAAACCATGAAACCATTATATTTTTTGAGACGGTTGTCACACCTCAACTTTAATGGGTGAAAACCTTGTTCAATCTACTAATCTTATTATACAGGGATAGGATAAACCATTTAGTCTGCAATGTGACAAACATCTGTGCTAACATTCTTGCTATTAAATGAAAAAACAAATTGGTGCATATTACGCCATTTATATCTAATCTAAAACTAAACTGAGTAATAACAGTGTCTAAATAGCATTGTCCTATTTAGATATAAAGAGCAAATGTCTACATTTATTTGGAGTTATATTCCTAAATCATTTCACTTTGGCATCTTCCAGAAGTACTTATACTGATATTACATATTACATTACATTGTTAATCGATGACATTTAGTCCCCCCCCCCTACGATTTAGTTAATTTTACTCTCCTTTTTGTAATATGGCATATTGCGCAATTGGTGCACCAAAATGTCATATTAGTTCAACTTTGTTATCCTGCACTTGGGATTGGCGTTAGCCTTTTTGTGACCCTGCACTAAGCATACAAAGACATGTCATTTTCTTCTTAGACTCTCTCTTCAACTGTCAGATATTTAACTACAAAAGTCAGATATAGGAGATCATAAAAGTAATTAATTTCTAATAAAATGAAGCATCAACGACAATATTGCTGTTTTATTCAAAATTTGGTAGCATTTACAATGACTGCATTTCTTGCGATTCAACTGAAATTACTTAAATTTGGGTTTTTGTCATTACACTTGCATATTGTCTAACCAGTCCTGGAACCAGGTATGTTCAAAATCATGCAAAAATTCTTTACAGTATTAAGAGAAGTCATTCATCATGCAGCTTATCCTCTCACTAACAGAGATCAACTGGCAGCATAAATTCCCACAGCCAGTCTCCCGTATCAAATGGTTTGGCCACCTACATTAACTTTGAAACTCCTTGTACAAGGGCCAAACCAAAATCTGTGCTACATGGTCAAAGACATGCTGGCCAGAGTAAAAGATCGAAACCATTTGCAAAATTTGCAATTTGTGTATTTATTTATTTATTTATTTATTTTCCCCCAGCTGGTCATGGACAGGTGTGTGCATGTGTTTTTTCCCTGTCTGTCCGTCTGTGTGAGTGATGTTACCAGCAGGATCGCTGGCCAGGGGTCTGGGTCATAAATCAGAGACGGTAATCCCCATAGCAATAAAGTTGACTCTAGGGTCACAGGGCTGGTATCTACCTGGAAGAGTGATGTCTCTCTGCCACTGACTAACCTGCCTGCATTTTCCAAATCTCTCTCACACACACACAAACACAGAGCTGACCATCCTGTTGTATGAGATATGATTAGAGAGGTAATTTCTTGCACAGGTGGGAGAGAGAGGAGATAGCAGTTCTCTTGAATCCTGTGTAAAAAGTTTCAGAATTAGTAGGTGGATGGCCTCGCACAGATGAGGCATAATGGATTGTGATATATAAAGTAATTTCTCTTTTTGAGTATCGTCTTGTGCGCATTCCACAGGGCTGAAGAAAGGAAGGGTAGTTCATGGTGGTGCTAACAGCCGTCTGCTGAGCGGTGATTTGTGCTTGTTTCTGGTCAGATCTTGTTTGAAACCATTCTCACAGCTCTTGTAATTCATCTTTAGACCTCCTCCTCAAAATGGAACAACCATTTTCTCTTTTGTCAATTTTTCTTTAGCTTTCACTCCGACCTTCCTTTCTTCCTCACCTTCAACACTATTTTATCATCCCTCGGTTCTCCATTCTCTCAGTCTCTTCGTTGTCCCGTCTCATCTGTCAGTGCGCCCTACTCATTGAGCCCTCTGTCAATGTTGAGGCCCTGCACACACTGACAGACAGAAAGGCCATGACAGCGGCTCTGTCACAGAGCCCATTGGCAAGCAGTCGCCCAGCACCCACACAGATGAGGTGATAAATGACTTAGTGAGCTATTTACATACTGATACCTGAGATGGATTTTTGGATCGTTAAGGTACCTCTGTAGTGTAGTTGAGAAGCCAATAGCAAAGGACCAGCACCAAGTGTATGATTGTCTTGTCATAATTCTTACTGCATCTTGAAAGCAAGCTCAATCTGATATCTTCTTGGCAGCCAGATTTTGCTTCATGAAAAATATTTGCCTTAAAGTCTATTTCTTAATGAGCAATTCTGCATTCAGACTCAGTAGGGGCTATGATAATGTCGGTGTCGATGATAATGTTGGTCAGTGCTGTTTGCAGTTGTAAATTGAAATTCAATACTTGGAGTCAAGTTTGAGTTGCATGTGTATTCATTTTTGGACTCATCACAAAACAGAGCACACATTGGAGGTTTGTAATACTTTGAAGTTGAAATTTAAAATATGAAAGAATTACACCATTATTCGTGTGCCATGATTTCCTTCAGCGTCAGCCAAATCTGTTGGCTGACACAGGGATACTGTATATTGGGATTTTGATGTTACGCCAACAACAAAGTCCTAAGCTCAGTTGTCGCCCCCTTTTTTCTCTCCCCGTTCCATTTTTCCCCCACCACCCTTATTTTTTGCCTCTATCCATAATCGACCTGTCTTCTTTAGACTTTATTTTATGGACAGCCCCCTTCTGAAGTCTGTGATGGATTTAGTGCTTCCACGCCCAATTTCACCGCCTGGTCCATCCCCTAGCTTGGACCCCTTCTTTATGGCCCTGCTCCACTGATGTGGTGCGCTGGTGACCTGGCTCCTCCTGAAACACGGGTGTATGAGAAGAAGAGGACCCTGCTGTGTGAGCAGGAAGCTTGGAGGAGGTGAAACACAGGGAAAGGGCGGGGAGGAGACAGCAACATGGGTGTTCTATGAGAGTGGATCTCTTGGCTGTTATGCTTTCTAATTCCCCTCAGCACAGAACAGCAGGGGCGAAGACAGTGGAGAAGGAGCAAAAGGAAGTGGAGGATGATCATGGTGAAGGAATTGTATTTTAACACTAAGAAGAAGCTGGTGGGTCAAGTGAAAGAACGTCTCTATATGTTACTGGTTTTATTTCTGCTCTCAGCCCAAAGCCAGAGGGTAATCATACAAGGGGATCAAAACATTTTCAGGGACCCTTCAGTTTTGCATCTTGGAACATATTGGTTGTTTTTGCACTTACAATACAATCGTACCCATGAAGTTAGTCGTTATGGTCTGAGAGCGTAATGACATTGTTGAAACAAGTCAGATAAGATCAAGAAATACAAGCAGTTAAAACATAAACCCAAGTTACGTAAGACTTATAATAACATATAACTTATACTGTGTACTGTGAAATGCATGATTTTTTTTTTAAAGTCCGAATTGCAAGAATCACCTGTAGACATATGAAGATTAGAACCGTTGCAATGAAACTCCTGAAAACCTGCAAAAACATTGTTTTCTTTGATATAGTATCATTGTGACAAACATTCATGAACAAAAAGTTTTCCTTTCTAATTTGTACTCTGACTGAGGAATTTTACACAGAATGTTCAGCTGAGCAAAATTCCTAATTGGAATTACAGTAGAAGGTGGCTTAGTTGACTTCAACTGGATTTGCACTGGAACAAAACTGCGTAACATGATTACACTGTCTGATTCATAGCACAAATTTTTATTTTTTTTTTTAACCATTATTTCTCATGCATTTTACTACCACAATTCTGTAAAAAGCAAACATGTTTAAAATGGTATTTATGAGAACAATGGACAGCAACTGGATCAGAATCAAAACTATTTTTTCTACCCGTGCCCACATCACATCATTTGTGTAATGGCCACTAGGGGGCGAATCTACAGGTTTCATAAAAGTGTCTGGTTGTATGCAAGCTTATGAGAATACAACCCCTCTTCTTAATTCATTCAGTAGTTTAGTAAAGACGTTTCTAATGAGTTCATCCTCTCATTGGCTAGTTTAAAGTCTTCCTAAACAAGCATGTTTTTCATCAGATCCAATTGGGATATCTTTCCCTCCACTCTCTATATTCCACTCTAATATTGTCATGTCTTGCTCACAAAACATCAAGATGGCAATAGCTGCAATGTCCGATTTGAGTCTTCAGCATAAGCCAATGAGAAACATTGCGCTTATATTTGGACCAATAGTTGAACACACTTGTGCCCTGCCCCACACTGGCCTTTACCCCATAACTCTACCTCCCTAACGGCCATTACACACTGAGCTGTAACCTCCACAACCTACAAACACCCTATCATCTGGTTCTCTTTGCCCATCCCGAAGCCCTCCCCAAGGCCACAGGAAATAGCTGGAGCATTTGTGGGCCCGTTCCCCTGCGGGTGGAATTAACAGGTGCACCAGTGTTTGTTTCAACTTTTCCCCATTACCACTGGATAATGGTAATAATAAACATGGCAAGGCCAGGTGGCTGTAGGTCTCACTTTGCTCCCCTTCAGGTTCTGCTCTTTATGTTTTCCTTTGATAAACAGTGTCAAAATCCTTCAAAAATCTTGAATGTTCAATCAATTTAAGAACATTTTTCAACTTGGTTTAGTTTGTCCATGCAATCAAATGTTGTACCACCTGCTGCAACAATGCTCTGCATTGTAGAGCAGGCATAGATGTAGTAGTAATTTATCTTATAGGATAAGCGGGAGAAAATAAATAAATTAATGAATGAAAACATCTTTCCAGTAAAATAAACTCAGAAGACAACTTTGTATGCTTATTGTGCTTCAGGTGATGCGTGAGGTACCACTGGGTGGCAAACTACAGTATTGTAAACTGATAGCTCTGTTTGCATAGCAGATATTATATATATATATATTTTTTTTTTTAAGTTTGCCAAAGCCTTTCTGTCTTCTAATTGGCAGCCATTTAGCAGGTAGGTCTTGTTGTCGTATTACCTCGTATTACCTTTAAGTGGGTCATCAGATTGGGTAATAGCAGGAGAGAGGCTGTTTAATAGAATACAAGGTCGTCTTGGAGGGTCGGAGGTGGAAGGTCAAATGTTGCCATAGTCCCAGGCTCCAGGTTCAGTTCATAAAAAAGAGGTCAGCAGCTGGGAGGGAGGAGGGTGTAATTGAGGGGACATATTTCACCTGAGAGGAAAGTGGAGTTCACAACCATCCAACTGGTTTATCACCACAGTTGGATTAGCACCTCTGGTTTGAGTGTTGGTGAGACACAGTAATGTGGGATAACTTCAGGTGTTAAATGCGTAGGAGGACAAACTATAAAGCACACTCCACTAACACTTACGTGGAACGATGCGTCCTTGGAAGTCAGGTCTTCCAGAGGCTCTGCAAAGATTCCACCTTAGCATTCCCGGAAAACAATTGAAGAAGCATTTTTCTTTATCTCCTCCTGATGTCTTTGACAATTTGCAAACAGCTTTTACAGTAAATGCATTACCACCACCTTTTGAACTGGAGTTTGGATGGGAATGGGTCTTATATTTATGCTAGCTTATATTCTTCTGTTAAGTTCAATGTTTCCCAAATATTTAGGAATAGCCCTAAACTTCACATGTCCTGAGTTCAGTTGCACTATTTTTTCTTCTAATTTTAAGTTTAATGTGGACATTTTCCAGCCTGTTTTGTGTCACTGAAAATGCTGCTGTTTTTCTGCTGTCTAAAGTACTTTTGTATTATTGAGAGGATCCTTGACATTAAAACAGTACTTTCGATGATGCAGCTCCCTTTGAGCTCAGCTGTTTGAGGGTGTTTCATTGTGTGAAAGAAATAGATGTCTGCATTGAACTAATTTCCATGCTGTTACGTTTTACAACCAGCCAGCTCACATTCATGTCTACAGGGCTACGTGTCTGTGACTAGACAGTTTATGACTCTCGGCCTTTTCTTTTTACCTTACACTGCATTCATCACACAACCTGATTCAATCCCACTCTTGGACAACAAATGACGTACTGATAAGGTCACAATCTTGTGCTTGTTTTCATTGATAAGCGTGTTTTGATTGGCATAACAATCTCACAGACAGACTGAGACCTGCAGGATATCAGGAGCAAGCGAGTGAGTTTCCTGTATAGACAGGAAGTGAGGGCTTTTATGAGGGCAGTGCATTGATTTCCTAGCATGCCAGGTCTGAGTGCAGAGAAAAGAGCAGCTTCCTGTTGAGAAGAATGCCATGCCTGCTATCTAACTCTCAACAAGCTCCCAACTGTTAGTATGAGAGGTTGTGAGGTAACTTTAGACTCTTGCTCTGTGTGTTGCTTTCCCATTGAATTGCTGCCTTAGGTGGAAAAGAGGGGGGATTTTTCAGTTCAGAAAACAATAAAGTGCTCTGTCGTTGCTTCTTCAGCTAGCTTGGTGCTCAAGGGGAAGAATAAGAAAAGATTTTGTTTGTGTGTGTGTGTGTGTGTGTGTGTGTGTGTGTGGGTGTGTGTCTGTGTGTCTGTGTTTACAGCTGCACAATATAGAGTAAAACAAATTTGGATTGTATCTAATTCACAATCATAGTGGGAATCGTTTCTACTGAAAATCCACTGAAATCCATATTAAAATGATGATGATGTCGTAAGGGTTAGGGTCAAAAATGTTTTTTGAGATCAGGTGTAATAGGTCGGAGCCTTTCTGTAGCACCACGGTACTTCATTCTAAAACTTTAGTGATAAGTGTACTGTTATCAAAATCAAAATTGGGACCTCTGCAGTCTTACAAATACACTTGACCATATTATGTCTTCAAGATTATTAAGCTATTACGGAATATTTAGCCTCATGTGCATAGACGCTTGGCAAGAAGCAAAATAAGCTGTGATATATACAATGCCTGATAATTAATACCAAGCTATTCTATTCTCATTGGGGTTTTTTTGTTACTGTTGATTTTTGTGTGTATTGTAACACTCACACACATATCTTAGAAGTTCAACCCCAGATTTTCTTCTTGTCAGGACAACAAAGAAACTCGAAAAACAAACAGTTCTTACATCATGACCAGTGGGCGCTGGGATGTATATATAATTTTTTTGTAGCAACACAAAAAGGTGGAATATAAATAAACACTAGACTCCTGCATTAAGTCTGTTTATTTAGTTAGTTAATAGAGTTTTGCCATTAATTTTGACCAGTTGCAAAAGGAGAGAAATTATTGCACTACATAAGAACGTCCTGTACTAAGTCTGATCCCATGAGACCTCCTCCATCCTTCCTTTCCCTTCCTCTCCGCCTCCATGCTTCCTTTAACTTATACTCCTCCCTCAAAACCTTCACTCTTGTATCTATTTATTAACACCTTTCATCCTCCAGTCTCCCCTACTTTGTTATCTGCCCACATCTCTCCCTCCCTCCATCTCTCTGTCTCTCCACCCATGGTTCAAGCCTCGAACCCATGTCCTCCTCCTCCTCCTATACGAGAGCTCCTCCAAGTCAGCCGGTGGTCTATTGCGAGGTCCCAGAAGGATTGATGGTATTCTCCCCCTGATCACCCAAAAGTCCAGAATACATGGCTGACGTAATTTTTACAACTACCTCAGGGATGGGGGAAGGCCAGAATAAGACAATAAGGAGGACCACCCCCATGTTCACACGTACAGTATGCATATCTGCAAAAAGAACATCATCTACATCATCTGCTGGGCTTTGTTCCAGCTCGAGAAAGTCTCTCTGCATGTGGCGATTGGCTGTTTACATTCTCTGAGCTGCTCATAGTCCCCTCCACATCCCTCAGGTCAGGGGTGAGGGGTCAGAGGTCAAAGGTTGGGTTGCGGCCTGCCTCTCTTGGAGGAGAGGAGCTGGTGGTGAAGGTCCCCTCACCCAGCGCCTTAGTTGAGTCTGAGAGGAGAGGAGCCTCCTCCTTCTCCTCCTCCCCCCTGCACATCTGGCTGCACCCAGAACGCTCATTTGGAGGGAAAACAAGAATGTTTTTATTTCCCAGGAGAAAAGAAGAACTCTGGAGTGAAAACCACAAAAGTTAAAACACAGAGAGTCATATTGGGCCCTCACACAGGCTGCTGTTGCTGGGATGGTGACTAGTTTCTCTGCTCTCTCAAACTCTTTCAAACTTTCAGCTGCTTTGCTTCTTGTTTCTTTGTTCTTTAGATTTTCTCCCATTATATATCCGTGCATCTTTACTATAACTCATCTTAATCAAGGACCAGATCCTTCTCCTAAGCGTTCTTACACATGCATCCACAAACATGTTGTACAGAAAACAAGATAATCGCTAGGTTTTTGTTTTCAAGCACGAAACAGTGGTCTTATATTTATATAGAACATATCTACTGTTAAATGCTTTTGCAACATGCTAGTATTGATCCTAAAACATAAATTCTATACGTATTTAAGTATTATTTTGATAACAAACAAAACATAAAATGAATAACGAACATTTTTAAGGCGTAAAAGCTTGCACTGTTGAGGTTCAGTCTTAATTTATTATTAATCTTTCATCAGATAGTGACCAAATTAAAATCAATTTTGACTTCAACTTGTTTTAAATCTCATTTAATTCTTGAAAAACTTGGCCTGTTTTTATTAGACCTCAAGACAATATTTTTGGAGAAAAAGAAGCATGACTATATAACTTTATGTGGTGATCGAAACCAAACAACTCTTAAAATGTTGGCGCTAGCTTGCTGATGAACTTTAGAAACTCTACTTAAATATTCAAAACGTCAGCACTGACTTAAATGGCTCTCTCAATCTTTTGTTTTTTTACGTCAATCATTTCTTAACCTCACGATTTGTGGGACAGAAGATGCAAGCCTTGGTTGAAAATCCTTTGATACATTTGGACCATTATGTACCATTACTGTATGTTATGTTATGTTGTTTCATCCACCCTTCTATTGTCACAGTAACTGGAAAGGAAGCTGATATAATCCATGAATTTGTAATTTTTTTTCTCTAAAAAGTAACAATTTCACAACAAAAATTGGAAGTAATTATATATTATTAGACAGGTTAACTTGGATGGATCAAGAGGCAGACACCGCATTAGGACAAATAGGTGATACATGTCTTTTGCAACCCGTTCTTATGCCATGTCGTATGTGTCTTATCTTATTTCCTTTAGCATCTCTTGAATGCACAAGGTCACCTTTAATTTGGTCAAGGTATAGGGACAAAATGGTTCATTTCCAGAAACGATCAGTGATTTTTAGTTTCACTTTCATCGTAGGTTCAGTAAATGACGGATGATGCCTGGCTTTTAAAAGGACAGGAATTCCAGTCCTCTGGATCAAATAGTATATGTTAAAGTACTGATCGGCTTTACATTGCAGGAATATTAAACTCACAATGTACTTGCCCTCAAGGTTGCATCTTGTGCAGGCCTATGACAAGCTGAGTATGAGAACAGTCTGTCTTGTAATTTTGGTTTCCCACCGAGTGATTGCGCTTTATTTCACTACAGCTAAATAGAATCAAAGGCCAATTTCTTAAACTTACAAGCAGCTCGAAACCTCCCTCCCTCAGAGACACGTGTGTACAACACACACACTTGCACTCAAAGATGCACAGCTGTGCTCTATTACAGCCACGTACAGTAGCCATCTCTCCACCCCTTGCCTCAAGCTCTGTTATTGGAAATGTAGTGCTGCTATGGGAGCATGCTCATGGCAGATTTATATGACACAGGTGCATGCTCTGGAAAGCACTCATATGCACCCACACACATACACTCACAACAGGGGGCACGCGAATGGTCCAACCCGCAAAGACTAGATCTAATGTCAGCCACTTAATGTCTACACCACTCAAAAGTCACAACACACTTCAGACTTTCACACACACACTCACACATGTGTCTGAGCTACTTAGATCAATGCAAGCCAGACTGAAAGTTTCACCTGGCTTCTCTTGTTTCTACTGCTTGGTTAACCTCATCTGAGTCTGATTTTTGACTTTGTGTATTGAATATGACAAAAATGTCTTTAATTTTAAGTTAATATATTTTCCTCCTTTCGCCCCTTTTGTTCTGGGAATATGCCAGGCATTTCCTCAATGCGCTATCCCAGTTTTCCAATAACAGGGAGGTCATAGGTATTTGCTGAGCGGGCTGGGTTTACCCTGTCTTTGGCGTTCCTTGATGGCCTAACAAAGGCAGGAATACTGAGGATTCGCAGTTTCTCTCTGAAAAAACAGGTTCACTTCAGGGAGCTCAAATGCCTACATAGCAAAAATGTCTGCTTGAAATTCTAGCCACATGAACTACACTACCTGCACTGATTCTAGTTTCACATGGACTAGTGAAAATTCCTCTTTATCAAAAAAAATTAAATTTGAAGTAATTTCGTGCATTGTTTCTCAACTATCTCCCTAAAGCCCAAATTATCTGTACTTCTTATAGAAGGGCTGCAAGTTTGAATAAATGTGGCTTCCCAGGTATCACTGTTTAGACATAATTTGGATCTCAGGCTCTAATATTTGAAACCCTTGACACAAAGAGATTGCTGCTGTACACACACATGTGGTAATGCAGTGTTAGACATATGTATCTCGTCAGCCCATCCTTTCTGATGTTCATCCAACTATATTGAAGAGCATAGGGCAGGGAGGCTCCCTGTGTGCCACATGGTGCTGATTTAGCCTGTTTGTGCGTCTTTAATGAAAAATCAGGTTGTTGTGTTTTACTAGTGTTATTTCACTGTGTGTGTTTCTGTTACAGGAGTGCAATTAATGTTGCCTGAAGTTGTTTTTAGTTTCCACATCTGGATTTTAGGAAAAGAATTATAGGCAGCTATGTGTTTCTCCACTTAATACAGCAACAGCGGAGTGGTTTGTGTTCAGTAGCACTGCAGATATGAGAGCCTCTGTAGATGTCCTACCACAATGTACGATTATTCAATTTTGATCCTTAACATCTTCATTATCATAACAACTCTTAAAAAAATTTACTTATTAGCAGTAAAAAAAGAGACTGAGATATAAAGACACACCATGTGATCGTCTTTCATCGTGCTGGTAGACGTGGATTCAACTAGGAGAGCTTGAAAGATGAACATACACAAAAAAAGCTTGTTTGGACAAGCTTTAAGTGAGTCACATTTAGTTGGCCATCTGGAACAGAGTGGTTATTGGTATCACATAATGAATGGTTGTTGGATCATCAAAGCTCTAGTGTTTTTACTAATAACAATAGTAACACTCTGTAAAGAAAAAGAGATTTTTATAACAGAGTCTAATGCACAAATGATCCTTTTTCTATTAATGAACAGGTACTCTATTTTGGTATATAAACAACGGCCCTGGTAGCACAGCAGTGTGCCATGTTTGAACAACTTGTTGGTTTAGGTTTTCTAGGCAGAAATAATTTCAACACAACAGTCATACTGTTAACTTTTTTTTGCGCATTGTCTGGCACATTTATTTTTCCTTAGTTTTTTTTTTATCTTTAAAATAAGCTATGTATCATACACTAATAATTAATTTTGTGGTATACACTCACTCAGTGAAGCGATAACACCCATTTTTAACTTTACCAAAGATTTTTTCCATATTGTTTTAGTACTGACATTGGGACATACCCATGGGCAATACTGAGTGGAGTAATTCAAATTAATGCAAAGACTTCATGCTACTTTTGCTTTATGAGGAAAACTTTTATTTTTTTGTTGACTTGTCTCTAAAAGTACTTTTCAACACACTGATTAAGTGTACTTTTGGCATAATTAAGTATTGTAGATTGCATTAGAATAAACTAAACAACTACAGTTCTTTTTGTTAACTAATTAAGAAATCTGTTATTTCTATATCACCTCACCTCCTGCTTGTCCATGTAGGTGAAACCATTGAAGTGGAGCATCTGCAGATGGCTTAATCAGCTGTGGTTTAAGTAGGAGAGAAGATTAACTTTTAAGGATTTGTTATACTAAATAAAGGAACATGCAGAACGTATTTGGTAAAATATTGTACTTAGAGAGAAGTGTGAAACTGAAGTTGCTTCAAATGTCACTGTAGCAGCAAAGAGGCATGCCATTGTCTTTTTTTTTTTTGTGTTGGTCCTCATGCTAATGCTATTTAGGTTTGCATTCAGTCAGAATCATCCTCAAACAAAGAATCAATGACAAATTTATCTACAAACTGTTAACATCGTCGATCATGCCCGATAATTATTTTTAGCCTCAGGGTCTTTGCGTAGTTCTGTGATCTTAACGCCTTCATTGTTGATACAGTTATGGGAAATTAGTTATTAAAGCCATTTCTTATGACAACCACACCCACACCTGTGTGATGTCATTACTGCAGGTGTGTGTTTATCTGATGTAATCTGTACATGCCTGGCTTGTATCGGGTTTTGAAATAACTCCTTGGGTATACAGGGAAAGACAAAGAAACATACTATAGATGTGTATCACTCAAGGCCCCTTGTGTTCGTCACATAAACTGTCCCTGTTAAAGAAGACCCAGTGTAGCTCTGGACGCTCAGCTTGTATCTTTTACAGCTCCTGGGGCTTTCACTGCCTCTGAGCTGGACCTGCTCACTACGGTGGTCCCCAACCCCTGGAATGAGCCTCTCTGCTTGGGCAGACAAACGTGCATACTGAGGGGGGGTGCGGAAGCTTCGCTGGAGATCATATTTCCTTTTTTCAAAATGATCCCCTTTCATTTTTATTTTCGTAGAATGCAGAGCTGCTGATTGTGAGTTTCTGTTTAACTTGGCATGGATTATTATTTTGCCTAATTGGCTTTTAACGAGCTTTTAACTCAAGTATGTAAAGACATTGGTCTGGTTCTGTACCACCCACTTGCAAGGTCCACTCAAGGTTAACCCTATCCAGATCTGATTCTTTGCTCCCCTCTACTCTGTTCACCCCATTTATCCCCTCTCCCTTTTCTCAAAATAGCTTTAATGACCTGGTCACAATTGAATACAGTCCTTCCAGCGTAGAATATACAAGTTCTCTACTGTAACAGACTAAGAGCTTTTTACTATAGAGTAGTCAGAATAGTTTTGTAGTAGTTGCCATTATAATTTATATTCTTCTTCTCCCCTACATTTCAGAGGAAAAAAGTTTAATTTTTAACAAATTTTAGCTACAATGATTTCATGTGAAATGCAAAATCATATTATATAACATGAAGTTACAATATTTAAATTTTGCACGTTAATACACCAACAGTGATCCAGTGATAGAATTGACAGCATATAGAGGTTTTCGCTTGAATGTGTCATTATAAAAGAAATAATGATTGCACAATGTAATTGCAATAGAATAACTACAATATCAGCCTTTAATTTCCCTATAAACCTCGCTTTGACTGTGCACTTCTGCAGTGGTGTGCCAGCAGGCTTGATTTGTTCAGTTTACATGAAAACATCAATGCATTTGCAAAGTAAACGAAGGCCTCGAGTGCCACTTACATGCAGGTATGAAATTGAAGTTTGACTTACAGTAAAAATAAAAAAACAAAACCAATAATAGACTAAACCGAATAGCAACTGAGTGTCTTATTCATGTGTGTGTGTGTGTGTGTGTGTGTGTGTGTGTGTGTGTGTGTGTGTAATAAACTCGGTACAACGCATACTGACACGCCTTTGTTTCTTAGTTTATTGATACTGGTTGTCGTTGCCTAAGTGCAACAACATCACTCAAGCCGCTGCCTCCCTCCAAGTCTCAACTGTTATCTTATCAAAACAAAGGATTCATTGAATATCTAGATTCAGGAACACCCTTGGGCCAATTGAGTGTGTGATAGGAAGGAATATATTTCCCACAAACTCTCAGTGAGTGTGCCTGGGGGAAATTCGAAACACTCCTGCCGTTTGTTCCAAAACGTGGTCCCTGCCAAAAGTCACTAACATACAGAAATTGCTTTTGTTTGCATGTTTGCATCCATAGCTAAGGAGTGTTTGGCCATCAATGTACAGTGTACAGTGTTTTAGGGACATAAATGTGTGTTTTTTATGTTTGTGAAAGAAAAGTGAATGAAAATGACAGAATTTTTTTCTTCATAAAACACAGCTCACATCAGACTGGCTCTATTGTTCGGAGGCTGGTTGCACAGATGATTGTTTAAGCCTGTCTACTCTGTTGGATTGACTTCATGGCCTGTTCTATTTTTAACAGTGTGTGCATGTTTTTGATGTTCAGGTTGTGTGCAGGTGAATATTGTCATTACTCAGAATATTTATGCATGCTCATACAGCTGAAATGCTGGAAATTTATGCTGATGGTGTTTTGGCTAGCAGTGGCAGATGAAATATATACATCAAAACCATGAGTTTGACAGAAGTTGTACTCAGCCGTGATGAGGAAACAGTTAGAATTCTGGATAAAATGTACGGTTACACATGCACCAAAAACATGACCACCCACCTGCCCAGCTGCTCACCTTTCCTTTAGCCACATTTCATTGAACCATAACTGTGTCTCAGTAGGGAGCCTCCCTTGCCCAGCGATCACAAGCTGTGAAGTCCTTTGGCAGCTGACTTGAGTTTATTAATTCAACTGCCTTCGCAATAGCCCTATAAGTTCCAGTCATGTCGAAACAGTGTTCCAATCAGTTTCTGCAGCCTATGATGTAAGTGCAGTGCCAATGTTAAGTGGTCATGCAGGAAGTAGTGCGCTGTTTTTATGCCATGTAGGGTATGGATGTTGTAATAGAGGGTGTGAACCAGGTAGCACTTCAGAATTTCATTCAGGTGACTGATGTTAAACCCCAATCCTTTATTTATTAATTTATTTGGGGGGATTAACCACTATACTTCTCAAACATTGCACTCTCAAAAACATAATGAACATTTTCTTGGGTTTTGCATGTTTGCCCTACATCAAAACACTGTTGAAATGTGTGTATTCACTTAACCAGCATTCATAGTATTTAACAAAATGTGGACAAAAATTTTAGTATTGCAGCAAAACCAATAGGTCAGATACTTTTTTCCAGGTCTAAATAAACAAAAAAATAACCATTTCACTAGGCTATACCCACCCATGGTAGAAGCACCAAGGGCAAAGAAAAATAACAATCATCCTTGCGCTCCACAGAGAGCACAATCCAACATTTTGCTTTAAAACAAAAAGGACTGTTTTCTTTTTTGGTTAAATTTGGTACAACCAAACAGGTTTGCTATTCCGCAATTCTTTTACTCTCAGCCCCCAACTTTATTCTGCTTACTCAGGAGGAAGTGAGCTGTCCTCTGAGACGAAGACTTCCTTTACTGACTCCCACTGCAGCTCCACAGGAAGGGCTGGAGCAGAAATGTAAGGGCAGAGTAAGTACACCCTCAGGCACCATCACTGGGATTGATCCATTTAGGCCGGTGGTGGTGGGAAGGCAAAGTGTAGGATGAGAATAGAAGCAGTGATGGAATTTGAGAGGGTGAAAGGAAAGAGGGGAAGGACAGAAGAGATGGAAATACATAATTTTATACGTATTCTCAATGTCCTGGAAACTGAAAGCTGAAAATCCTGTTCAGTAGCGTGATAGACCACCTTTGGCCCACTATTGGCTTGATAGTGTTTAATGAAGGACCTATACCATCGACTAAGTATGAAGCACAGACAGCTTTTCCTTTCTGTGGACACTGAACTTCCTGATCCCAAATGTGTTTAATAGGATTGATGTCAGTCCGACATATCTGAAAGCCCATTACTAGAGCATCTCACGATTTACCCGTGATGTTATTAGGGCCCTTACAGAGATTATGTTTTCACCCCTGTCTGTTGGTTGGTTCGTTTCTTAAATAGCAGGATTATTCAAAAACTACTGAATGGATTTCAATAAAACAAGGTAGCAGGGTAGGGAATGAGCCAAATGCTTGGAAAAAGGGGCGGATCCAGGAATTTTTATTGGAAGGGGACTATAGGGCCTTGCTGGAGGTATACGCTTTACTGAGTGCTATTCTAAATATTACACTGTATTTTGCTTTGCAAAGATCTCCTATGTATCGTGTTAATGGATAGGAAGGGATGGTGATTCGAAATCCACTCACAAATTCTCCCAAAACTTCATAGTACATTCTTAATGTTATAATGGCAAACTGTGTATGGGGATGATGTAAACGATCAACATGTTGGGGCTAATAACGTATAATTACAGTAGCTTTGCATGATGAAAGTATTTAGTTAAGTTTAACAGTTAAACTAGTAATGTTATGTTATACTTATTTATTTTCTTACTCAGGCTAAAATTAATTCAGAAAATTCTTTATACTATACTTTACACATACTTTATACATACTTTCACACGCAGTTTTCTTTATTTTTCTGTTTGACACACAATAACCATTATCAGGCCTTACATGATCAAACTGTCAGAAAAAACTAGTGCCATATTTAGTTTTTGTTTGGTTTTTTTTTTCTTTTTCAAATCAAGAATTGATCCTGAATCGTGATGGGATTCCGATATGGTTGTTTCTGCATTTGCACTGAGCCGCAATATGTCACCTGGGAGGAAGGGTGGTGGGGACAGCCAAAACAATGTGTAAAGAGGGGCTTTTGTTGGCTTGTTGGGTCTCTGAGGTCCGCTCTGTTGCTAAACGTTAACTCTGCACAGCTACTGTACCATTTTTACTTTGTAATGCTATTTCATGGGGTGAAAATACAGACTATGGGAACGCCATATGTGAAGAATTTACAAAGGTCAGCATAAACCAATGAAAATGGCCAAACATTACCAGTGCTTTATTATCCGTGTAGCCCTCTGGGTGTCTGACTGAATCAGCAGCCACAAGAGTCTGTCTCTGTCGCTCTCTCTCTCTCTCTCTCTCTCTCTCTCTCTCCCTCTCTCTCATAGCCACGGCTGAGGCATCTGTTTCCTATGCTCAACATGTGGAACCACTGCATTCAATACACACACACACTCTACTGTTTATACTACTGTCTTATCTTACACATTGGACGCAGGAACACGTAAAAAACACTCCTGATGTGCTTAGGGATTGTGTGTGTGTGTGCGTGTGTGTGTGTGTGTGTGAGAGAGAGAGAGAGAGAGAGAGAGAGACCATGGGGTGACCGTGTGGAATGTTTTGATGACACAAAGTAATTACTTGTCCTTTTTGGTGTAATTTGGCCCTGAGTTTTTGTGTTAATGTTCTGATGTTATCGCCACAGTATCAATGGGGATGCAGCTCTCATCTGATCTGGTCTCCCTGCTGATAACACAAAAGAGTGTTTTTATGTGTGTGTGTTACAATGGAGTAATGTTTATTGAGCTCTGTGCTCATGCTGAGTGACACCGCTTTATCTTTGTTTGCGTGTTTCCGTGTTTTGTGGGACAGCACATTTTTATTGACAAGGAATATTATTCAAGTAAAGTTAACATCAAAATTAAGATAAGAAAATTGGAATGACAAGTCTGTAATATAATGGGCATTCATTTAGATTTTTTTCTTTTAACTAAGTTTAAAAACCATGAATCTACTCCTTTTTACAAAAAGTAGAAACACTAAATGAACATGTAGTGTTTCCATTACAACAGGTATACCAGTTTGAAAGCGTGTCTTTAAGTTTTACCTTAAGCTGAAGACCTTTATAAGCAGAGATTCCGCCTTATCCACGCACTGAAGGTTCTCCAGTTCCTTGCTTTTGTTAGTTTACAGAGAATCAAGGCAGGGCAGCAATAAGACGCATAAGTAGGGTTGTTTACATACCGCAATGACAATGCAGATTCAAAAGAGGCGTAACCAGCATAACAGGTAACACGACCGCATCAGACTTTAGTGTGTTGTTACTAGTCACACGACAGGAAAAAACTTCATCCCAACAACAAAAAAAACCCAGCAGTTGCGAGCGGGGCCGAAGCCTCCATATACACGAACTAGGCTGTTACCTGAGTGGCACTTATGCGGGGGCACCAGCTCTGCCCCAACTCTCACCAGCCAATGGTAGCCTGACACCAGTTGTGATTGTGAAAAAACACCCCAAATGGTGTAAGGGGTACGGAGACACTTTCCTGGAAGGACTTTGGGGAAAACAAGGGCTATTTTCTAAAGACTCTGAAAACTTAATTAAACAATGCTTAAGTTTACATTTTCTAAACATGTATTTATTGCTGCTGCTGCAGCGCAGCATACATAATGTGTCTAAACTGGTCAGTGTGCATTTCGGATGTTAGCTTTTCACATTTGGGTTGACACTGTGCGATTCACCAATATGTAATATTGCACTTTTAATCATTTTTGGTCCCTGTGAAGTTCTTTGTGTGGTGAATTTATTTAGAGACGCGCACTAACAGTGTTGTTGATTTTGGAACTTGATTAACAGTTATTTTAATTGGGCCCTTTTAGTAGTGTTATCAATGAAAAGATCTGCAAATGTGGGCATATTGCACATATTGATATTGTTGAAACATTGAGCGCACTTGTGTTGCATTGATTTTGTGTTATGTGTGTGACATATTAGCATTTGTGTGTTGCTGCGGATTTTTATTTTATTGACAGATCGGCTTTCATGTGTTGTTGCTGTTATGGTACAATGCAAACAGAGTGGCAGCAACTTCATGGCAAGTAGAACTGGTTGTTGTGCTTGTGCATCATCATAATGCTCCACTCCTGAGCCAGCCAGCTGGCTTACACGTTTACACAGTCACCGCTTGCCTCTGATGTGCCTCTAATATTACCTTCGGAGGCAGATCAGGGGTGCATCAAAATTGACCCCCTAAGCCACATCAAAGAGTGGCTATAACATGGTAGATAGACATGTTTCTTAATCAGGCTGCATGGAAGGTTAAAGAAGTTGTTGTTGGAATATAGATAAAGAGGTTCAGTTACAGATCCTCTTGTCTGCAGCTCCTCGGCTAATATCGTTCTCTGTTGTTTGTTCTTGTTCTCTTCCTTCCCATGCCAATTTAAACACCAATTTATGAGAACATCTTCACAAGCCCATTATGTCAGTTACTAAAACTGATAAAATCAAGCCTCCCTCCCAAAATGGAAAAGTTTGTTTTGTCAGTCATGTTTCGTTTATAAAGCCAGAAACAATTGTAAGCCAATGCAAATGAGTCAATTTGTACAGTTCACAATTCCTCCTAATAGAATCTTTTTTGGTTACATTAAAAACGATGAGTTCCCCACCACGACAATTCTATACCTTTTCCTTGTGTGCGCTCATTTTATTACCTCAATCTTCAGTGTAATTCACATGTCCCATGTTTTTCATCCATGTTTCTGTCCTTTAATACACTGATTTCCTTTTTGATTTCTGTATTAGATGGTGGGTTATGGGTAAAGATAATACTATATTGATGTTGTAGAAGCAGCAGAATGAGACCAGCAGCAGGTGATCAGAGATAGCTGAGTTTTAAACAAATTCCCACCGGAAACTTGGTGTTTGCCCATGTATTTCAGGAAATGGCGAGTATGTTTGTATGTGTTTCAAAGCTCCCTTTGCTCCTACTGCATGGTCAGATAACAATAATGAATCAATAGCCATTTTAGAGATAAAGAGGAAGGGAATTTTATCTGTTTTTTTTTAAATATTATGTTGTGCCCATTTCATGTTTTGCGAAAGTGATGATTGTGCAGTTTCCCAGATCTCCCCATAGACCCTGAACATCATACAACCCATAACCTAATTCTGGCACCTATTATCCACTATGTCTCCTCATCTGAGCATAATGCAAGCCAGTCATCAAAAAACTCATAGGTAGATGATTCTGTATTTAATACCCAAATTCTTTTTTTTTTTTTTTTTTGCATTCCTTCAGTATCTACAACATGGCGACAGTATGCAAATGTTAAGTTTAGGCAATAAGAAGTACTTTCTAAAATCGATTTTAGTCATAGTTGAAAATAAAATCCCATTTTCTTCACTCTGGCAAACTCACTAATACCTTTTGTTGTAAAGAGGTCAAATAACCTCCTTTCCTGGCACTGAGGTGCTCAGTTTGGACTGAGGACATGGTTAGTCCAATTGGACTTTAACACTGAGCCAGCCCTAATATAATTATTTGTTTGCTACTTGAAAATGGTTGTATCGCTTAGAAAACTGACACCAAGAAAGTGTCACATCCTGTACAGATATTTGTGGAATTGTTGTCCCTTATTCAGTCCCCAAATGTATCTTCCATTGAAGGAAAGAAGCATGAAAAAAAATTACACTCAGATGTAAATACAACGACATTAATCATTAAGGAGCTGCCCTCCACCCTGTTGGTGTCAAACAATCACAGCCCTGCACTCCCTCCCAGTCTGCCTAATCAGTCCAACATGGCCTTTGTTTGGACGGCAGCCCATGGAGGGCCCGTGGCCCCCACGCTTCTATAAATACACTAACAGTACTCTTAAATATATGAGAAAATACCGTTAAAGTTTACAGGCTACGAGAGAGAGACTCACAGTGGGATGTTTTAGTCATTCATACACACACATGCATCCACCTGCTCTAGATTGTCCAATTTGTGAGCGATGTAGTTGCTGCAGGCGAGCAGGAAAGCAGTAAACAGACTGATAGCATCTTACATGATATCACTGTAGAGAGGTAGCTTAGATTAACACACACACAAACCACTGTGAATGGGAAAGTAGGCATTGTTCTGAGTGGCAGTGGAGCCATTATGAGCATTTAGAGTGTAAATGGAGTCTTTTTCTAGTAATGCTGCTCCTGTGTCCAGCCTTGAGGTTGGGTAAGGGGGGTCACATGTCTCAGTAAAAGTTCAAACTGTACCTGTTGGGGAAGTTTGGAATTTCAATTCACAAAGATGGTTTCAACTGACAGCAGTTAACCCTTACTGTCGTCACCGCCTCTGGTTTCTCACTTTATCCCTCAATGAGAGAAAACGTGTGAATCTGCTCTTTTTTTAATCTATTTTTTCACATCAATTGATTCTGGAATTCTCTTAAGTTTTTAATTTATTTTGTTTTTGTTAGGCAAACAAACAAGCATGATCTCATCTTTTCATCTGCTTAGATTCCACTTTCCCATGGTGTTATCTGTTGTCAGATTTCTTCACAGTTCAAATGTTATCTATCCCCTTCTTATGAGTCATCACACTACAGCTAATAAGAAATGTAAAGTTTGCTTCCTGTGTTGATTGTTATGCCGCTAGAGCTGTCACAATTAGTCATTTAAACGATCAAAAGAAAGTTAGCTGCTAATTGTTTTGATAATCAGCAGAATATAAGGGTTTTTTTGGTCATTTATGATAGAACATAAGGATTGAATGCCACATTGGGTTCCAAAAAATTGGGATGTCTTTACAATCTTTTGGCATTTTATGGATTAAATGATTAATTTAGAACTATAAAGATAATCAGCAGATTTTTCAATTATGAAAAGCAATTGTTCATCACAGCCCCAATCTTCACTTAGTGCATAGTTAGGTCTCAATTTCATAAGAGACGAGAAATGATTAAATAGAAAATCAAGAGTTTGTGAAGGCAGACTGTGGACTGACTTCAGTTTTCCTCAGCAGCACTTAAGTCAGAAAGTCCATCAAACTTAATAGATGTGACTGTTATCACTTGAGAGAAATCCATGTGAAACACACTGACATACTAATAATGATCAGCTCATTTAAAGGGAAAATATTTATCACAATATAAAGCCAATATATTTTTTGTTAAATTTAATAAGACAATGTGACTGTTAGTTATGATCAATTAACAGTAAAAACAACAAATCTATAAATACAAACTAAAAATTAGATCATTTTTTACATTTAGGGGATGAAACATGTGATGGTAAATTGATTGAAACTGATACAGTAAATTACTTTGGTCATTTGTCATTTAGTCTTTAGTCAAGTTGTTTCACTTTGAACAGACTTTAAGAGTATAGGCCCATCTGTTTTTTCATCAGCATTCACTATTTCCTTATGGGAATCTTTATATCTATGTTCTCCAACACTCTGCAGATTCTTCCACCTTCTATATTATCCCATGGTACAGGCAGTTTGCAGTGCATGGTGAGAGATATACAAATGAAAAATCAATCGGTAGAGCAATTAGTCACTATTCTCTTTCTGACGTTTATTTGTCTTCCAGCCGCTTTAAAAGGGGCAAAATAAATTAAGGATATTTCAAGCTCAAGATCACTCATTCCTCTGCTATTGATACCCACAGCATGACAGCAGAGGATGTATGTGTGTGATACTTGGTGATTATATGGTAAATGAAGTCCAGAAAATCTGAAGCAACTATTTTGAACACCTTTCACCTCCTGTTTAGCCCATGCCTACTGGTAAACTATGAAAGATTAGCACGAAACCACTATGTTTAACTAGCCTAACTGTTCTCTGTCTGTGAATGTGTGTGTGTATTCCTGTCCCCTGTCCCTTTTAAAAATGGTAACACACCCACAGAAAATGAGAAGGCCCCTTTGAGAAATGTGTTTCTTATGTTCTCACGGTGTAAAAATGACGCTATCGCCGAGCTCCAAGAATCAGTAGCTCTGTCCATGTAACATGGAGCTGTGCCCAACCTGTATGTGTATGTATGAGAAATTTAGTTTGTAGTGTGTCTTAGGGTTAAATAGTGAATGACAGTCTTTATGAGACCCCTTCCCTTCCTTTTGTGAAAATATGGAAAGATTGTTTACTGTGGACTCGCTGTTCATAGAGCCAGAGGTCACAGTCAAGCTCAGGAGAGTGTATGTGTGTGTGTGGACTTCTCCATGCATGTTGCTATGTTTAGATGTAAAAACACGCTGATAATATCAAAGGAATGAATACAAGCTTGAATGACAACTTTTCAGCGGGTGAAGGCAGTTTCCTTTCACAACATTCTTTGCATCACAATACATCTGCCTGCATGTATACACGATCTATGAAATATAGGTTTGGTTCATCGACAAAGCAAGGTGTTGCAAACTCTGAGGCTAGAGTGGTCATTCACATATCACATATCATAAACACATATCCACATATCACATATTCAGAAAGAAATCTTCGGCAAAACTGAGGAAGAATAACCAGATTTTTCATCCAAAGGAAATCCAATAAAGTAACAGCTCACCTAGTAAGTGCTTTGCTGTTAATTGTGGCAGTCACTCATTGCAGTAAAAAGAAACAATACCTTTTGGGTCTAGACAGTCATTAAGTTTGGGTGGACATTAATTCATTTTCTCTAGTTTGATGATACAGTAGGAAATGGTCTAAAAATGGTCTAGAATCTAAAATAAAATCCTTCCAAATGTTAGTGCGTTGCTTTAACTTGTCTTCTTGGACACAGTGTTGATTGAAAGTACTTGAAAGTACTTGAGGGACTCATCCGAAGCAGCACTGTTTGAATAAAATGTTTATGGCTTGTTGCAGTCAACTGAAATCTCCCTCATCTGTCTGACTCTGTGGCCTCCTCTGCTGTCTGGGAAAGAGCCTCCTCCGAGGTCACTGCAAGGCTTAGCCAGGAGACAACTGTCGGAGAGAAACAGTCAGCACTGAGGCACCGTCATCTCTGCGTCATCTCTGAGATTGTCACTCTGGTGTGTGTGTGTGTGTGTGTGTGTGTGTCTGTGCATCCAGGGTGAAGCCAGACTGTAAATATACCCCAAGTCCTCAATGTCTAACAAACGCTGCAGTCTGACTTTTTTGGTAAAAACACAACAGGAGAGAGGAGAGGAGAGGAGGAGGAGAATGAGGATTGTGTGTATGGGAGTGTGTGGAAGGGGTTTAATAATGTCCGCCATCTCTAAAAATAGGGGGCTTGGTAAAAGTAAGAAAAACTGTTCTGCTAAAAATCACAGCTCCATAGCAGCTATTTTGATGATGTGTGCTCCCTGAGGTGAAGCCTGGGAAAGTCAGCTCTGTGTGTGTGTTTTTATGTGTGTGTGTTTTTCTTTGTGTGTGTGTGTGTGTATGTGTGTGTGTGCGTGTGTGTGTGCGTGAATGTAGACTTAAATTGAATGATTACTCATTTTTAAGCAAAACAGTGTTGGAAAGCAATCCTGCTTCTTGGCCAATGTGGTCCAGTCTGCCCTGAGTTGTTTGGTCTGGACTGCTCCAGGCCAGTTTGATTTGGTTTGGTCTGGTCTGGTCTGCTTCAGAGTTCTGCCAGATCCACCCACTGACTTACTCACTACAAGACCATCAGGGATTGTGGGATGAAGGCAGACAGAAAAGAAAGTCTAATTCTTACATGAAGATTGTAGTCAAACAGTCACATTAAATATTTTGGAACAGAAAACTAATTCGATTAAACTTTGTGCAGGAACTCCCTTAGCCCACGAGACTCTCAAGTGTGAGTTTTGTGTTGTTTTGGGCAATAAGCAGCAATGAAACTTCTGAGCGGGACTGCATGCGACTAGTGTCACTGGAAATACTGTTATTATATATTATTAAGATGCTTAAAAAATAAAAATTAAAAGGATCCTTGGAGATCTGTCAGATGTGCCCATTCCTATCTAATCCCGTTTTTGGGATTATCCAGCACTCTTATGTGGTGCAGTTTAACACGCAGAAAATAGCACACACTTGTACTATGTTTTCTCAGTAAATCAGCAAGTATACGTTCTCTGCTCATTCAGGTAAACTGTCTATGTGATATGGTATTTGTGCTGCCTCTTCTGGTTTGCGTATTGTGCAAACACAATGGTGCCCTACCAGTACACAGGAGTGCTGTATGTTTTCTGCACTTTGGTAAAGGTTCGTTTTTGTATATACAATGAGGACAGTGGGGAAGTGGCGGCCTAAAGGCTAAAGAAGCAAGCATGTGACCAGAGGGTTGCCTGCTCAGTCCCTTGAGCAAGACCCTTAACCCCAGTGTAGTTGCTCAGTGGCAAGCAGATAAGACTGTGGTTGTACAGTACAAGGCAACTTCCGAGTGTGAGTGT